>JAINUG010000380.1:0-57500 GCA_029706075.1 Aldrovandia affinis | reverse complement strand
GGAGAGGGGAGGAGAGGGAGGAGAGGAGGGGGAGGGAGGGAGGAGAGAGGGGAGGGAGGGGAGGAGAGGGGAGGAGAGGGAGGGAGGAGAGGAGAGGGGAGGAGAGAGAGGAGAGGAGGGAGGGAGGGAGGGGAGGGGAGGAGAGGGGGAGGAGAGGAGAGGGGGAGGAGGGAGGGGAGGGGGAGGGGGAGGAGAGGAGAGGGAGGGAGGAGAGGGGAGAGGGAGGGAGAGAGGGAGGAGAGAGAGAGGGGGGAGGAGAGGGGGAGGAGAGGGAGGGAGGGAGAGAGGGAGGAGAGGGGAGGGAGAGGAGAGGGAGGGAGGGAGGGAGGGAGAGAGGGAGGGGAGAGGAGAGGGAGGAGGAGAGGAGAGGAGAGGAGGAGAGGGGAGGGGAGAGGGAGGAGAGGGGGAGGAGAGGGAGGGAGGGAGGGGGAGGGGAGGGAGAGGAGAGGGAGGGAGGGAGAGAGGGAGGAGAGGGAGGGAGAGGAGAGGGAGGGAGAGGGAGAGAGGGAGGGAGGAGAGGAGAGGAGAGGGAGGAGGGGAGAGGAGAGGAGATAAGAGGAGAGAAGAGGGAGGGAGGGAGGGAGGAGAGGAGAGGGAGGGAGGAGAGGAGAGGAGAGGAGAGGAGAGGGAGGGAGGAGAGGAGAGGGAGGAAGGGGGAGGGAGGAGAGGGGGAGGAGAGGGAGGAGAGGGGGAGAAGAGGAGAGGAGAGGGAGGGAGGGAGGGAGGGAGGGAGGAGAGGAGAGGAGAGGGAGGGAGGGAGGGAGGAGGAGAGGGAGGGAGGGGAGGAGAGGAGAGGAGAGGGAGGGAGGGAGGAGAGGGGAGGAGAGGGAGGAGAGGGGGAGGAGAGGAGAGGAGGAGAGGGAGGGAGGGAGAGAGGAAAGAAGGAGAGGTGGCCATTTAAACCACGGCCTTCACACGTTGCAGAAAGCAGGAGTGATTATCCTCTCTGTGCTGTTTCAGGGCTGGAGCTGCAGTCACACTTTAGACTAGAATTCATAAACAACCGCAGTGCTTCAGGACATCAGGTATACAGTGAATGAGTGAGTCTTACACATGCACAACATGAACACAGGAGGGAGGAAGAGGAGGAGGAAGGGGAGGAGAGGAGGAGGAAGGAGGAAGGAGAGGAGAGGAGGAGGAAGAGGAGGAGGAAGGGGAGGAGAGAGGAAGGGGAGGGAGGAGAGGGGGAGGAGAGGGAGGAGAGGGGAGAAGAGGAGAGGAGAGGGAGGGAGGGAGAGAGGGAGGAGAGGAGAGGAGAGGGAGGGAGGGAGGGAGGGAGGAGAGAGGAGGGAGGGGAGGAGAGGAGAGGAGAGGGAGGGAGGGAGGAGAGGGGGAGGAGAGGGAGGAGAGGGGGAGGAGAGGAGAGGAGAGGAGAGGGAGGGAGGGAGAGAGGAAAGAAGGAGAGGTGGCCATTTAAACCACGGCCTTCACACGTTGCAGAAAGCAGGAGTGATTATCCTCTCTGTGCTGTTTCAGGGCTGGAGCTGCAGTCACACTTTAGACTAGAATTCATAAACAACCGCAGTGCTTCAGGACATCAGGTATACAGTGAATGAGTGAGTCTTACACATGCACAACATGAACACAGGAGGGAGGAAGAGGAGGAGGAAGGGGAGGAGAGGAGGAGGAAGGGGAGGAAGGAGAGGAGGAGGAAGAGGAGGCGTACTGTAGATGCCGGATTTGGCGATCATTAGCAGGGTGCTCCGGAAGTCGCAGCCGGGCTGGGCGTCGCCCCCGTTGGGGTAGATGTCCACGTGTCCCACGGGACGCTGGATCCCGAAGCTGCGGTCCGGGGAGCCCTGGTGTTCGTGTGCAGGACGTCCACAAAGTCTGCGTCGTCAGGAGACAGGGTGGTCTGGGCGTCGGCGTGCTCGAACCCGGGGCCAGCGGGGTCCAGGCCTGGCACAGGGCACAGGGCAGTGCTACCATGGAGACCGGGTATACAGCCAGACCTGGGTCCATCCATCCATCCATCCATTATCTAAGCCGCTTATTCCTAGTTAGGGTCGTGGGGGCTGGAGCCTATCCCAGCATGCGTTCCGGGCGAGAGGCAGGAATACACCCTGGACAGGTCGCTAATCCATCGCAGGGCACTACACACACCATTCACTCACACACTCATACCTACGGGCAATTTAGACTCTCCAATTAGGCTAACGTGCATGTCTTTGGACTGTGGGAGGAAACCGGAGTACCCGGAGGACAGATTACTGACACTTCTAAAGGAGACGGTTTGTACGACTTCAGCTCAGTGACAGGGTTCTGACCAGCATCTAGAGAGCGCAAAGTATTAATGCACTTTAACGCATTAAAGTTTACTGGACTACACAGATATTGCATTAATATGTTTCATATTATGCTATCCTAATAAACTGAGCTCCCATGCAGCAACACCAGCGTAAATGATACAAGATTGCTACAATGTGAGAAGATTTTAAAAGGTCAACATTCTCAGAATCTGATAATACAGTCGTGAGCGTTGCACTGCACTGCCTGCCAGGACATTAACTCAAATTCAGTTCCTGAATTGAGAAAAAGGTCATAATGTTCCAGGACGATGGAACTGAATGTTCATCGCCCCCCCAATTCTGCTACACACACTCAATGCTGAGATATCTGGTCTTAGATTTTTTGTAGATTTTTTGTTTTTGTTGATTGTGTAGTTCAGTGATTGTTTTTTTAAATGTGACTGCAGTTCAGTGATTGGTTGTTTAAAATGTGACTGCGGTTCAGTGATTGGTTGTTTAAATGTGACTGCGGTTCAGTGATTGGTTGTTTAAATGTGATTGCGGTTCAGTGATTGGTTGCGGTTCATTGATTGGTTGTTTAAATGTGACTGCGGTTCAGTGATTGGTTGTTTAAATGTGACTGTGGTTTGGTGATTGGTTGTTTAAATGTGACTGCGGTTCAGTGATTGGTTGTTTCAATGTGACTGCGGTTCAGTGATTGGTTGTTTAAATGTGACTGCGGTTCAGTGATTGGTTGTTTAAATGTGACTGTAGTTCAGTGATTGGTTGTTTAAATGTGACTGCGGTTCAGTGATTGGTTGTTTAAATGTGATTGCGGTTCAGTGATTGGTTGTGTTTCCGTGATTGGTTGTTTAAATGTGACTGTAGTACAGTGATTGGTTGTTTAAATGTGACTGCGGCTCAGCGATTGGTTGTTTAAATGTGACTGCGGTTCAGTGATTGGTTGTTTAAATGTGACTGCGGTTCAGTGATTGGTTGTTTAAATGTGACTGCGGTTCAGTGATTGGTTGTTTAAATGTGACTGCGGTTCAGTGATTGGTTGTTGGCCTGTAGGTGTACAGTTCTGGCGCAGTGATTGGGGGCTGACCTGTGATCCTGTAGATCTTGTTTTTGGAGAGTAGGCCGGCGACCCCAGCCACATGGGCCCCCAGGCTGTACCCCAGCAGGTGGAACTTCTCCCACGGGTAGTCAAGCTCTGCCTGCAGACGAACCGTCACACAGAACCATTCACAACACCACCAAACTAAGACTCTTTCAGCTGATTCACTTCAAGGACAAATCGAATCGTCTGCATTTCAGGGCCAGCCCTTAAAGGGAAAGTTCACTCGTTATGTGAGAAATGTGGCTCTCATTGCAGTGAGGTTTAGAGCATCATTTGACACTGTCTCCGGAAGCCCCTTTAACGTTGAGCCGACGGTAAGGTGTCTCTCTTATGTGTCTATTGTTTTTTTGTACCCTGATTGTAATTCCTGTGTTGTGATATCCGTCAAAAGTAATATGATTAAGTTGTGTGTGATTGTTCATTCACCTTGTGCTGTCACATTTTCTCTGTAGTGTAAATGTGTCTTTGGGCAATATATGTGCTAAACTCTGAGTCAATATGCTGGAAAAGTCAAGTTGGCCCTAGCTCATCAACAGCCCTAATAACAGGACTTTCCAGCGGACGAAACTGAGGACCGGAGTCATTTATTCACAGTCCCATTCCTTCATCAAATTGAAAAAAAACCCCGATTAAAACGTTGAAAAAAAAATCCCGGGGGTTATTTCTTGAATTAAGGAATCAGGCAATTGACGTAAAAGGTACAAAATTAAACTACAACCCCAGATGAAACATTGTGCTCTCATGGGAGTTGTAGTTTGATATGAATTGCGTTTTTTTCTCTTTCGGGCGATCGAAGGACAGAAGGTCTATTTAAAATAAAAATAGTTTGAGGGATTAATTCCTGCCATTACTTACTGCGGATGAGAGATGTCAGGGTCTGTTCTGGAAGCTTTCCAGTGTCAGGCCCAACAATGGCTGCTCCTATCAGACTCTAAAATGTGTCTACATTGCCCTATAGGTGTGAGTGTGTGAGTGAATGGTGTATGTACCCAGGTATGTACCCAGGCCGCCATTGTAAATAAGAACTTGTTCTTAATGGCTTTAAATAAAGTAAATAAAAAGGTGCTGCTTCAGGGGCGGGGTTTCTCACCTCGATCCAGTCGATGAACTTGGCGACGTCGCGTCCCACCAGCCTGGTGTCGGCGGCCGAGGTCGGGTAGTGCTGCTGGGCGCGTCCCAGCCAGTCCACCACCACCACGTTGGCGCTGGGCTCGCGCTCGAACAGCGCCGTCACCAGCTTGGGCAGCCAGCTCTCGTACATGCCTGTCACCTGCGGGCACAACCCGCCGCGGTCACACCTCAGATCAGATTACCGCTTTTTTGGGGGGGGTTTTTCAGATTTTTTTTCGATTTTTCTCCCAATTTGGTAGCCTGTTGTGCCCATTTTCTAACCGTCCCTTCCCTCGTATGACGAGCTCGCTGCTGCAACCCTACATTTTACATTTTAAGCATTTGGCAGACGCTCTTATCCAGAGCGACTTACAACATGTGCATTAATACATGGTGGGAACAATCATACTTGGCGCAAGAGGTCAGTGCAGTAATACAGCGATAGACATCATTGCAGGCGTCTGCGTACCATACCTGTAACACTGGGAAGGAAGAGGTTAGTAAATTATTTTAATTTTTTAATGGAGTAAGCAGGGGTATATAGTGTTGAGGCAAGTAGGCAGTGGTGATGACAATTAGCTAGATGTACAGAGTTCAGTGGTAGTGGAGTCTGAAAAGGTGGGCTTTGAGTCTCTTACGGAAGATCGCAAGTGATTCCGCGGTCCTGACTGATTTCGGAAGATCGTTCCACCACCGAGGGAGAGAGAAGAGGCGAGACCGCGAGGAGTGGCTGCCAGGCGTCCGGAGGACCAGCAGTGACAAAGGCGCCAAACCACCTCACCCGAGGCAACTCGCCAAGCTGTCGACCGTAACTCCACACAGAGACACTTTGCACGCGGTGAGCTCCTCCTCCTTCCTCTAGGGCGGACAGCCAATCGCGAGAGCCGGCCTGGTGCAGCCTGGGATCGACCCCTGCCCGCAAGTCGGCAACTTGCACTCCGGGCAAGTGTCTTTACTGTTATGCCACCTGGGGGTCTGATGTTGTTTTTTAAAATACATTTGACCCCTATTTTCTCCCAATTTGGAGGGTCCAATTTGTGTGTGATCGTTCTCACCGTTGTCAGTGTTTTGTCAGTTGGGAAGAGCGCAGATGAACGTGCGCTCTCCTCCGAAACTCGTGATGTCACAGTCCACCAGTTAGGCTCACTCGTGATGTCACAGTCCACCAGTTAGGCTCACTCGTGATGTCACAGTCCACCAGTTAGGCTCACTCACACAGACAGAACTGGAGGAGGGCACTTCATGTGCAGCTTGTGCAGGGGGCTGTGGGTAGAGGGGGAGGGAGCGGCACGGGATGAGGCAGAGACGTCCCGCGACTGAAACCCCTCCCAACCGTAGCGATGGCCGCTGCTAGTTAAGCGTGTTCTGGATCACGCACACACACAGAGCGGAGATGAGAGCCACCAGCTCCTGGGCGTGCGGTCAGAAGGGCCGGGCTGACATCAGCAGAGTTCATGATGAGGGGTGACAGTGAACATCAGCGCCTCACGCCGGCCTGAGCGCCGGGGGGCAATGCCCCTGATCCCATGAAAACTGTTGCCCGGTTACACCAAACTGCTGTCGCCGATTGGACAGGTTTGACCTTGACCTTCTAAGGGAGGTCCCTCAGGAGCCCAACAGCTCATGTGAGCGAGGGTCATGCCATGGGTGGCTTAGCCCATGTGATGAGCTTACACCATCTTAAAAATCGGACCATCCATCCATCCATTATCTAAGCCGCTTATTCCTGGTCAGGGTCGCGGGGCGGGAGCTGGAGCCTATCCCAGCATGCGTTCCGGGCGAGGCAGGAATACACCCTGGACAGGTCGCCAATCCATCGCAGGGCACACACACCATTCACTCACACACTCATACCTACGGGCAATTTAGACTCTCCAATTAGCCTAACGTGCATGTCTTTGGACTGTGGGAGGAAACCGGAGTACCCGGAGGAAACCCACGCAGAACACGGGAGAACATGCAAACTCCACCCAGAAAGGCCCCCGGCCTGGATTCGAACCCGAGACCTTCTTGCTGTGAGGCGACAGCGCTATCCACTGCACCACCGTGCCGCCAAAATCAGACCAACACCATTACAAAATAACTGCCTAAATGTGATTTAAATAAGATTTCAGCACTGGATTAGGCCATCCGTTTTGTGTTCATTAAATGAGATGTACTTATGAATGGAATAATGTGAAATGGAGTCGAGTACCTTCACAGAGTGGTCTAAAAGGCAGGACTCGAAAAGCCTGGCTGGTGTAAACACGCCATGTGTTTAAAGTGTGACCGCGTGTGTGTTGTACATTCCAGGGTTTGGGGTCAATTCCATCTCAGTTCATTACAGTACAGGCATTTAGCCGACGCTCTTATCCAGAGCGACTTGCACAGTTTACATTTCTTTACATGCAATCCATTTACACAGCTGGATATTTTGCTGAAGCAATTCAGGTTAAGTACCTTTAGCTCAAGCGTAGGATGGCAGTGCCCCCCCACATGAGAATCAAACCTGCAACCTTTGCGTTACAAGCCCGTTTCCCGAAGCATTGCACTACACTGGATGATTTAACTGAATGTTCATCAGCCCCCAACTGTGCTACACACTCATTGATGAGATACCTTGTCCTTAGACAATATTATTTGCTCAGTCGATTGTGAGGGATTTTTACCGTCCAGCCGTGAATTATGACGAAGGTCTGCGCATCGGGCTTGAACTCGCATTCCGCGATGGTGCGTGGCTGACCAGGCACGAGGTAGCACAGGTCTTCATCCGGGACCTGCGCCGTGCGCAGGGAGAACTTCGACTCGACGTCACTGTAGTCCTCAATCCAATCGGTGCTGTTGTCTGCAAATGTTTTTAAAAAAATGTATTTTTCTTTTTTAAACGCATATGCGCAAAGGAATTTTAGGAAGCAAACATTTTAAAATTCCCCGGCCGGTAGTATAGAGCATCGTTTGTGATGATGTCGTTTTAAGTGACATTTCACTTAACAGGGAAACGGAACCTATTCGCACCATGCAAGTTCACCGTCCGCTGTTATTTTACGAGCTTAGAGACGGTTTATGTGTTAATGGTTAATTACGCTCATATAGGAAGTATATGTCAAGTTAGGTTATATTCTATTTGTCTGTCACCTTGGCCATCAATGACATATAATTAACACATTAAACAAAATCATAATAGACAATTAAAAAATACATTTTACAATGTAGCATTTCACATAGACTCCTACATGAGATGTCGATTAAAAACGCATGCACAATACAATTGATAATCACACAGCATTGAACTCACTAAAAATCTACCATTACATTACATAAACATTACATTACATTACAGGCATTTGGCAGACGCTCTTATCCAGAGCGACGTACAACAAAGTGTTAACCGTAGTCAAGAACAGTTTCGCTGAAAGCCACCCTAGAGGGAAGTACAATTCCAGGTGCTAGGAGCAACCACATAGTTAAACTAGGACCCTGTAGGTAAATCTGTAGCCACAATTCAAAGGCAGCAATAAAACAAACAGAGCGGAAAATATCGGCGAAATAATGCCTAAGCCTAATACAATACATAAACAAGTAGACAAGAGTGCAATACTAAACAGCTTCATCCCTAAGTTTACAAAACCGGACTACAGGGAGAGGTGCACCCTGAAGAGGTGAGAACCAAGAACCATAGTTATGAATAAGCAAATAAAGAAATACTGTGTGTGGATCAGGCATCCCGTATCCGTTAGACTCCGATAATGACCGAAGGTGGCAGGAGTGGCGTATCTGCGCGTTTGGGCACTGCAATACCGCCCTCTACTGGCTATAAATAATAATATACATTTCCTCCTCACAATTAAAGTCAAAACAGCAGACAAGGATGGATAAAATACCTTGATAACTTTACCCGTTTCTATGCGTGGTATGGATATCGGATCAACGGTTATATGCATACACGGTTAAAATGTTCAGTGTTCTGAAGCCTAGTAAAGTACATTTCACTTGTACATGCGATCTCTGTTGGCCTGATATAAACTCCGTTAAAGTAAAATTAGCAGTGAACATTTTTAATTTATACATCTTGCTTTCTTCTATAGCCTGCTAATAAATGTAATGGACACATTACGTAATCCTAAACGTCATTAATAACTGAACCCATAAATTATAGGGCTGTGTCCAAACGCGTCAGGCGCCAGGAGAAAAACAAGAGTGTCCGTGAAACAAACAGGAAGCTCTTTGCGATTGGTCGGCTACATCTGGGCAACTCTCGGCCAACGGACACAAATTACATTCATTACTCAATTTAGAACGCTCTTATCCAGAGCGACTAATTTAACCATTTATACAGCTGGATATTAACACTATTTCTATCGGGTACTGTCCCAATAACCTAACATCTTTTTAGCCTGCAACAGATGAGCTGCAACAGATGAGTGGAAATGGTAGCATCCCTTAATCGGGATGTTTAAGTCACCCGCCGACTGAGCGACTGACTGAGCGACTCTCGCAGTAATGACGTTTTACCGCTAGGGGGCGGAGAAAGCCGAGAAAGGAGACTAGTCGCCGCCGTTGAACAGTCTGCTTAAAGAATAATAACAATTGATTCTCAAGTGCGGCCGTCACACACTGTTAAGTAGTACTCGTTGCTACTCTATAAATGAGGTACTCACTGAATGAAGCTCCTTCAGTGGTGGTCGGAATAGTAGCACTCGTTTTTACAGAATAAATTGATATTATCAGCATCCAGATAATTTCTTTGCCCATATTACTGTTGATTTAGCGGTTGTTCAGCAAACGCAAAGTAAATGTAAAAAAAAGGGATAGGGTTATTGCGGTGATAATCCAAATGTGTCACTTTTAAGAGCGCGAGCGCCGAAAGAGCGAAGGATCGGGTAATTACTGAGGACTGCGTCTAGTAAAGTCTGCGCCACATGCAGACCCAAATGTGGCTTTATGCTAAACCTTTAATTTATGCAAATTTCTAATTTTCTATTGGTCTGAAGCACGTGGATTGGGGAGTGGACTTTCTCTCTCTCTCTCTCTCTCTCTCTCTCTCTCTCTCTCTCTCTCTCTCTCCTCTCTCTCTCCTCTCTCCCTCCTTCTCCCTCTCTCTCTCTCTCTCTCTCCCTCCTTCTCTCTCTCTCTCTCTCTCCTTCTCCCTCTCTCTCTCCCTCTCTCTCTCTCTCTCTCTCTCTCTCTCTCTCTCTCTCTCTCTCTCCTCCTCTCTCCTCTCTCTCTCTCCCTCCTTCTCCCTCTCTCTCTCTCTCTCTCTCTCCCTCCTTCTCCCTCTCTCTCTCTCTCTCTCTCTCTCCTCTCTCTCTCTCTCTCTCAAAAAAAGGAAAACGTACGCAGTCAACAAGGGCCCGCACACTTAGTTCAAAATCGCCCTGAATCGGTGTGAACAAACAGGGCCGACTACGGCCATGCAGTCAAAAATATAAAGCATAGTAAAAGGTTTCGCCACAAGTTATGCAAAACAATTTTAGGCCGCCTATATTTTCGATTAAATTCCCTTAAATATTTTTTTCACATGCATAAATCTGTAATATATTATATTTTGCCCTTACTGACTGCTCATTTTGGCCTCCGCTCTCCGTTCTGCAAAGCTAATGATATACTACTGGAAATTAAAATTAAACATGGCTTTCTGGCTTTCAACAATAATAAAGCCATTGTATAATCACAATTATGTAATTTTCAGGCCTCCACCTTTGTGTCTGCTTCTCTTCATGCCCAGAAGATGTGGTTCTCTGTGGCTCAGTTGGTACACAGCGTTGGAAATTCAAAATATAAACATGGCTTCACTACTGTAAGTCGCTTTGGATAAAAGCGTCTGCTAAATGCCATTGTATATATCACAGCGCATATGTAGTAACAAAGCCACAAACAAACATTCATTATAATTACAATTAACAATTAATTCGTAATTCGCACTATTATTATTAATATTCCCACTCAATAGTCTACATAAATCGGTGATAAATGCATAATTAATTATGTCCGAAATTAAATGAATTTTGAGCCACATAAAACGTGAATGCTTATATATTATATTCATTTATTTATTTAAAGATACAACTCTATGTAGCCTAGTTGTAACGTGTACATGGTCCCTGTTCAATAAACAAATGAATAAAATACCCCCCCCAAAAAATACACATACAAATATTATTATTGTTATTATTATTATTACACATTTAATAAAACCACAAACAGCCTTTATTTCAGCGACGGGAATGCTGTTCTCTGATTGGATCCGCTGACCAGAGGTGCTACGAGCACGCGCGCGCCCGTGTTTACTTCTTTTGTCCGCGCGCCAAGTCACTGTCCCGTTTGTTGACTTAAATGACTTAATTGGCGTATATCCTCTCTCTGGCTAGCGAATACATAGAGAAAAACGTTCGATTTTTTAACTTAATGAAGTAGCCACCTCATAATCACCTCACAACTGGTTAACTACAAACTCGTGTGCGAGTAGCGAGTTAAGGGGAAATTCGGAAATTATAAATGGGTCAAGAGTAAGCTAATAATAACAACACAAACCTGCTATTACGTCGCGGAAATGAACTCAACGTAACGTTTGATCTTGGCTCTCCCGGACGACTCGTGGCCATCGCTGTGTCACGAATGTGTCATAATGTTTTGATTGTTTTTTTTCTCCCTGCGTCAACTGTGCGGGAGAAGGAGTGGGAAGGGTGGGTGCGGTCAGCCGCCTGTCTCATTGGTCGGACGCAAGTGTACACACCAGACGGTTATCCCGTGCAGAGAGACCGAGCTATCCCCCCTCTCATTGCTCTGAAATGAGACATTATTAGAGTTTCATCGCACGTGTAACAGACTTCAGAACCATCTACATTTACATTTTAAGCATTTAGCAGACGCTCTTATCCAGAGCGATTTACAAGATGTGCATTAATACATGGTAGGGACAATCATAGTTTGCGTACGAGATCAGTGCAGTAATACAGCGAAATACATCGTTGTAGGCAGCTGTAACACTGGGAAGAAAGAGGTTAGGAAAAGGTTAGTTAGTAACCCAGTCTCCGTGAGCCTCAGCTGTCATTCTGCAGTTGTAAAGAAGAATTGAAGCGTTAATAAGCGACAGTGGCGCACGCACTCTGTAGAGAGTAGCCTAGTCCGACAGATGCACAGTTGTTCTTCGTTTTCATGCATAGTTCTTGCGAGCCTCGTTTTGCAGAAAAACACGAAAACATGCACGGATTTACTGGAGGTCCACTTAATACTTCTTAGTATTTATTGTTCTTTTTTAATCAGCAGTTATGCAGATTGAAGTTCCTGGCTGGCAGACTCGAAATCCTCTCGCGCAAAAGCTGCCCCCCCGCCCACGCACCCAGGAACATTTTGAAACGGCCAGACACAATGTTTAATAGTTCTCAATTTTCTCCATTCAGACCCTGATATAATTGTGAAAACACCAGTCATAAACAACCAAGGACATTCCATTTTCAAGAAAACTGGGAAGGGTGGGTGGGGGGGGGGGAGACATAACAATCGCGCGCGTGTCTCCAAACGCCGACCTTTCCTTAAGGTCACGCGCGTTTGTTTTTCTTTTCTCTTTTTTTTGGGACTCGCCGTTAGCCCCTCACGCACTTATCAAAGACACGCATTCTCTTCACGCGCGGTTAACGACATTTTTCGAAACGTTAAACGCCGGGTTTATTAGCCGCGTCGCTTCAAAACCGTCATCGCGCACTCGAGTTATGCACCACCGTCTTGTTTGGAATAGGTGTAGGTTTTCACTTTTTGAAGTATTTTTCCTGTGTTTGCGCACCATTGGGAATCATTACGCTTGGAGAGATTGCGTCAGTTGTTGCGAGAGACGGATTGCCCGTGCAGGTCTTTGGTGTTGGGAAACCTTCCGCTCCTGTCCAATCACAACCGGCCTTCTGTCATTCCTCCACACGAGCCAATGGGGTGACGGGAGAGAGTCCACTCCCACCATACGCCCCCCGATCCCAGAAAAATGTGCTCTATTCAAAACTGTTTCCTTTTGCCGAAGATACACAACTCTGGGAAGTACCAGAGCTTTTCTCAGGAGTGACTTTCTGTGAAATCAAGGGAGGTGAAACGAAACCGCTTGTCCGAAAAAGAGGGATTCCTCCCCAGCCTCTCGCTGGTTCTGAATAACACCGTTCACCAACAGCAGCTGGCGCAGCTCACAGCTTCTTTCTTCTTATTTACATTTTAGGCATTTAGCAGATGCTCTTATCCAGAGTAATCAATCACGGTTAGCGCAAGAGATCAGCGTAGTGACACTGCAATGGCCATCATTGTTGGCAGCTGCACACCGTACCTGTAACACATTATCATTTTTCTTATTATGACATTTTATCCATGAAAATAGCTGGATATTTACTGGAGTAATATACTGAAGATATTTACTGGGCTGGCCAGTGGAGGGTGGGCTCCCCCTCTTGGGTCTGGGTCCTCCTCAGGTTTCTTCCTGTTTGTTCCTCCTGGGGAGTTTCCCCCCCCCCTTGACACTGTTGCCTTTAGGGCTCGCCTTCGTGGGTGGGGGGTGTCAGAGGCCGGGGTCTGCTGTGAATCGCAGTGTGACAAATGTTTTGTAAAATGCGCCATACAAATAAAGCTTGATTCATTTGATTGCCTGATTGAAGCAATGCAGCGCTCCACCGGGAATTCAAACATGCAATTCAGTTCAGTTCAATTGAATTTATTTGTGTGACGCTTTTAAGTCCAGCTTTAGAGGGTAGGGAGCCTTAAACCCCCGAAGAGAGCGCCAAGGGCAACAGAGGCAAAGACACCCCCCCTGAAGGGCACCGGGAGGAGGAAACCTTAGGAGGAGCCAGGCTCTGGGGGGCCTCTTCTGGCTGGCACCAAAACCATTATGGGAAGAGGAAATGGCCAATAAACGGGGGGGCGGGGGGCAGGGGGGGGGCGGTCAGGAGCACACAAAAGAGCGGCCGGGACAGGGACAGGGGCAGGGGCAGGGGCAGCAGGGCGGGGGGCGGGGACAGGGACAGGAGCAGGAGCAGGGGCAGCAGCAGGGTGGGGGCAGGGGCAGGGACAGGGACAGGGGCAGGGACAGGGGCAGGGACAGGGGCAGGGGCAGGGGCAGGGACAGGGGCAGGGACAGGGGCAGGGACAGGGGCAGGGACAGGGGCAGGGGCAGGGACAGGGACAGGGGCAGGGACAGGGGCAGGGGCAGGGACAGGGACAGGGGCAGGGACAGGGGCAGGGACAGGGGCAGGGCGGGGGCAGGGACAGGGGCAGGGGCAGGGGCAGGGACAGGGACAGGGGCAGGGGGGGGCAGGGACAGGGGCAGGGACAGGGACAGGGGCAGGGGCAGGGACAGGGGCAGGGACAGGGGCAGGGACGGGGGCAGGGGGGACAGGGACAGGGACAGGGGCAGGGACAGGGGCAGGGGCAGGGGCGGGGCAGGGACAGGGGCAGGGGCAGGGGCAGGGGCGGGGGCAGGGACAGGGGCAGGGGCAGGGACAGGGCAGCAGGGCGGCCGTGACTGATCTGTCCGTAGGGTCTGGTCGAGGATCATGAAGACCTGTCGTGGGCAGGGGAGTGAGATGGAGCTGGCTGACAGTCTGGATGATATCTCTGATGTTCTGCCCCCGGACACACGCTCAGGCGGGGGGGGTATTAGGGCCCGGAGCAGACCCCCTGTGTGGGACAGACTGACCAGGAGGACCCAGCTCCCCAACCGCCGCACGGCCAGCCAGCTACGCTCAACCTGGGTTTGAGTGGACCCTCCACAGCGAGGCGACTGGACTTCCTGTGCTCGTCCTCCATCGCAGAATATGATTGTGGAGGGCGTCGGTCTCGGCAACGGGGGAAGAGCAGGGTTGCCTGTTTTGCCACAGCGTGAGCTTTGGAACAGTTGGACTTTCCGGGGGCCGGGTCTGGCGATCTCGTAGGTTTGCGAGATCACTGGCAGCTGCCCGGAGAGCTTGTTCCAAAGCTAGTAATTAATCATTCGTGTTAATTGGTCTGAGTATTCACTTGACGGTGTGCGTTTGTGAGTGGCGATGGTGTGTGTTTGTGAGTTAATTGTGAGTAGGTGTGTGAAGGACAGAACGAGGTGGTTGCCCCACAAGTCCCACCTGAGCAGGGCAGTAATTAAGCCTATTTAAGAGCAGGTGGGGCGACTGGGGAGGCAGTGTGTTAGTTTTGTCGTTCATGCGTGCGTATCATATTGAGTCTTGGTTGTTGTGTGTGTGTGTGTGTGTGTGTGTGTCGGTCGTGGAGTAAGAGTGTGACGTGCTGTTTGGGTGTGTGTGTGTGTGTGTGTGTGTGTGTGTGTGTGTGTCAGTTGTATGTGAGTGTAACGTACTGTTTTGGTGTGTGTGTGTCGGTTGTGGTGTGTGGATTGTTGTGGGTGTGTGTGTGTGTGTGTGTGTGTGTGTGTGTGTGTGTCAGTTGTGGTGTGTGTAAGAGTGTAACGTACTGTTTTGGTGTGTGTGTGTCGGTTGTGGTGTGTGGATAAGTGTGATGTACTATTTGGGTGTGTGTGTGTGTCGGTTGTGGAGTAAGAGTGTGACGTACTGTTTGGTTAGTCTTCCCTGGAAGGTGTTTCCATGTCGAAGGATGCAGAGTATAAGGCTACGTTTACACTGCAGGCCTGGATGCCCAGATTTTCGTGCGTACACGAGGGTTTGGTTGCCGATACGGAAGTAAACAACAACCACACCGGCACAGCCATATCGCCATCTGCAACGGATGCAAACGAGACAGAAATAATCATTAAATCATGTTTTATCTATGTATTTATTACCTCTGGTGGTCACACTGCATGAGGCGGTTGTCTCACTGGTCTGAACCGTCGTCATCCATGATTTCACTTTTTGGTTGTGCACGTGAAACGTTATATGTCAAAAAAATAAGAGTGTCGCATTTTGAATGACGTACAAATCGGAATGACAGGGAAATTCCTCTCTGGGCGTTTAGATGACAGGCAGATATCAGATTCCTATCGGATTTATTTCCACATATGAATGTGAAAGACTTTGTGTGTTTTGTGTTTGTTTTATTTCTATACATTTATTTCAGATTTTTTCCCGTTTTTCCTCCCAATTTGGTTGCCAATTAAACCCTCTATTTACTTCAATTCCCCACCTACACAAGTCCGTCGCCCATCCTCCGGGAGCGAGACACACATTCCTGGCCGAGTGTTCCCGCCTCTTTCGGACTCCTTAACCTTCTCCTTGATGAACTCATGCCGGCTCTCCCGGCCCCTTCCCCCGGAGGCGGACAGCCAAATGCCGCCTCCGATCGGGCTGACGACCAGGGCCGGTCTGGTAGAGACGCGGGTTTCGATCCGCGTCCCTGACGGGCAGCGCACACCACTCCGAAGCATGGTGCGCTAGACCGCTGCGCCATCCGCCAGGCCCTGTGTTTGTTTTATTTAACCTGCTGTCCCGCTGTGTCTCTCTTCCGTGTCTGACAGAGAGACTGGAAATAAAGATCCGCTCCGGAGACCGGCAAACTCCGCTCCGGGTCTCTATGCTGCCCGGCTCACAGCCGGGGATCGTCACATGGCGTGTGACAATGATCTTTCAGCAAAACCTTTTTTTTCATCACTTTCTCCTTCGTTTCACAACGGAGCCGTGTGTCGAGAACAGCGAGGAGCAGGGCGTGGCCAGGCCAAACCCATCCCCCCCATCGCCCCAGCACCACCACAGCAGAGACACGCCCAGCCAGGGCCGACAACATCTCACACAGCCAACCACATCATAATCGTACAACCACATCACAATTAAAAGATGCATCATAACAGATCATTTTCCATAATTCCCTCTTCACATATATCTGCGGTCTCACACTGCTGAGCTGGACACTGTTTTAGATGAAGAAGCAACAAGACGCCCCCCCACAGGGGTTGTGTAAATACTATAATTATCACTCACTTTTATGGGTTTGGAGAAGAATGTCTGGAATGACTTCCATAGCGTCAGCAGGGACAGAGGTTCTGAAAGCTCCTTAAATGAGACAAAAAATAGAGTTCTCTCATATGTTAGACACACACACACACACACACACACATATATATATATATATATATATAGAGAGAGAGAGGATAGAGAGAGAGATAATCTTCTGTCTAATGTCAATTCACCACAGGGATTAAAAACATTTTTAAACAAACATTTAAAAAAGAACATTCCAAAAAACAGTTCAAAAACATTGTACCTGGATTGTACAACACTATGCAGTGAGGACCGTGGTCATCTTAATTCAATGCCTAATTAGTGACCGTTCTCAGTTTGCTCGTTATATTTTGTATAAGGCTGGCCACTAGGGGGTCAGGGCGACTGAGGGTTTGTTGGCTGTACCACAGGGGGTGGTACGGCTGCTGTGAGCGTGCTCAGGGCTATCAGACTGAAACGCCTCAATAAATGCCCAGGAACATGTATGGTACAAGAAATGTGTGACTCAGCCTCCATTTCCATAGTGTGTCGGAGTTGGTTCTGCCTGCAGCGAGTTTCGAACCGAGGATCTCGACGCGTCAAGAGTGACGATTAACCTGCTGAGCTAAAGACTCAAGTCTCCTGAGAGACTCTAACTCTCTAAAGCAGGGTTTCTCAAACTTTTTTACTCCACGACCCCATTTCATGGGTGGGAAAAAATCGCGACCCCATACATAAATGATAGTGCAATTACAACGCTGAAAAACTTTAGTCCAGAAACATATATTGGTGGTCTATTTCCAAAATAGTAGCAAATGCATTCACAGGCTATATCTTTATGAAGATATGTGCTTGGAGTGTTGAACACAGTTCATCGATGCGTGGCTGCGCTGGGCTGAGAAAGAGGCGGAGATCCCCTTCAACTCTCAGACGCGATCTATATTTATTTTTAATTAAAGTCAATGCCGAAAACCCAGATTCACTGTTCTCCAATTGTGTGGGCTTTACCGGTCTTCGCGATCCAATGTGCGACGACAAATGAAGCCTGTAGCCCCCTCGTTTGCTGCTGTTGCAGTTTTAAGCACGGTTTTCTGTCCTTGTAAAACTTTGCTTGTAATGCGCTGTGTTTAGTTTGCAAGTGGCGTTGCATTTTCCATGGCTTAAAGCTCTCGTTAGCTAGAACTTCCCCACACACGACACATTGTGGTCTTGGGTCCTCCTCATGTCCTGTCCATGTAAAGCCATAGGTGAGGAATTTCGGGTCATAATTTATTTTATTCCTTTTTGTTTTATTTGTATTTTTGTAATTTTCTGCTGGTCTTTTGCTAGAATTTGACTCACCTCTAGCACCACTCCTGACAACAAACGTGTCAATTTTCGTGACTGCTGTATTAGCGCGCTACACATGCAATGGGGTGCAGTAACGTTAAACGCATGCGTTGGATTAAACTCATGCATGTCGGTAGTTTAAAAATAATCGGTCAGAAAATACAGATTTTACGAAAAAACAGGCAATTTGTTTTTCATTAAAAAAATGTAAAGAAATGCTTATGGTTAAAAAAAAAGTTAATTTATTTTAATTTTTACATTTTTTGGCGACCCCACCATGACCCTTTGGCGACCCCAAGTGGGGTCGCGACCCATAGTTTGAGAACCATTACATTACATTACATTATAGGCATTTGGCAGACGCTCTTATCCAGAGCGACGTACAACAAAGTGTTAACCGTAGTCAAGAACAGTTTAGCTGAAAGCCACCCTAGTGGGAAGTACAATTCCTGGGTGCTAGGAGCAACCACATAGTTAAACTAGGACCCTGTAGGTAAATCTGTAGCCACAATTCAGAGGTAGCAGTAAAGCACTCAATGCAGGAAATAATGCCTAAGCCTAATACAATACATAAACAAGTAGACGTGTAAACTAAGTGACTATGTCCCTAAATTAACAAAAACCGGACTACGGGGAGGGTGCACCCTGAAGAGGTGAGTCTTCAGTCGACGCTGAAGGTGGCCAGGGTCTCAGCTGTTCTGACTTCCACCGGAAGGTCATTCCACCATCGTGGAGCCAGAACCGACAGGAGACGTGACCCGGGAAGCGCAGGTGCGGAGGGGAGGTGCTAGGCGTCCTGAGGTAGCAGAACGGAGAGGTCTGGCAGGTGTGTAGGGTTTGAAGATCTTGGTGAGGTATGTTGGGGCTGATCCCTTGACTGCCTGGTATGCTAGGACCAATGTCTTGAATTTGATGCGAGCTATAACAGGCAGCCAGTGGAGGGTAGTGAGCAGGGGGTGACATGGGAGTGTCGAGAAGGTTGTAGATCAGACGGGCCGCAGCGTTCTGGATGAGTTGCAGGGTCTGATGGCAGATGCGGGAAGGCCAGCCAGGAGCGAGTTGCAGTAGTCCAAGCGGGACAGTACCATTGCTTGGACCAGGAGCTGGGTAGAGTACGTGGTAAGGAAGGGACGGATCCTCCTGATGTTATACAGGAAGAATCTGCACGCCCGGCTTACCGCTGCAATGTTCATTGATAGGGACAGCCTGTTGTCCATCACCACACCGAGATTCTTCGCGCAGGGTGATGATGTCACCAGGGTGTCACCTAGAGAAATGGAGAAATCAAGGTGGGGAGAGTTTAGGGCAGGAATGAAGATTAGCTCTGTTTTACCTGGGTTGAGCTTTAGGTGGTGACTGTCCATCCAGCTCTGAATGTCCCCCAGGCAAGCAGCGATGCGGGTAGAGACCTGAGTGTCTGATGGGGAGAAGGAGAGAAAGAGTTGAGTGTCATCAGCATAACAATGGTAAGATAAGCCGTGGGCAGAGATTACAGAGCCAAGGGAGCGGGTGTACAGGGAGAAGAGAAGGGGACCGAGGACTGAGCCCTGTGGAACCCCCGGTGGGGAGGAGCAAGGCGGTGATACTTTACCAGCCCAGGCAACCTGGAAGGAGCGACCGGAGAGGTAGGACTCGATCCAGGCGAGGGCTGTACCGCAGATCCCTGTTGCTGCCAGGAGGACAGGAGGATGGAGTGCTCCACAGTGTCGAAGGCAGCTGAGAGATCAAGCAGGATCAGGATGGAGGAGAGGGAGGCGGCTCGTGCGGTGTGAAGAGCTTCATTGACCGAGAGGAGAGCGGTTTCTGTTGAGTGGCCAGGTCTGAAGCCGGACTGGTAGGGTCCAGCAGGTTATTTTCTGTAAGGAAAGCAGAGAGTTGGTGAGATACCGCTCTTTCGAGGGTTTTAGACAGGAAGGGAGGAGGGATACTGGGCGATAATTCTGGATAACTGAGGGGTCTAGAGTGGGTTTTTTCAGCAGAGGGTGATATGGGCCCTTTTGAAGGGCGAGGGAAACAACCAGAGGACAGGGAGGAGTTCACAAGGGAGGTGACAAACGGGAGAATGTCAGGTGTGATCGCCTGGAGGAGGGATGAAGGGATAGGGTCGAGGGCACAAGTGGTAGGGCGGTGGGAGAGGAGAACCGCTGCTCTAAAGGATCTATCTATCTCTAGCTCTGGGAACTAATCATACTCTTATCAAGGTCACCCTTTGCAGCGGACGCTCACGCGCTCAACTCAAACCGTTTCAGCCATGCGAACGTCCTCTTGGTTTTGTCACACTCTGTAGACTCTCCAGATCAGGGTTTCCATTATCCGGTAATTACCGTTTTTTAACCGGGAAAATCTGTTGAAGTACGACATTTAAATCTCTCCGGTCATAATGTCTGGTGAAAATAATTCCCTCTAAGCACAATGCGAAAAAGCGTAGTAAAATGCGAAAAAGAAGTAAAATGATATGAGCCAGCAATAGGTTATTTTTTTTCAAATAGTTTTTATTCTATTTTATTTTATGAGAAAAGGTCTGTAGCGAACGGAAATTATTTGATTTCAAGTCGGCAGCAGCACGTAATGTGTTATGAGCCAGATAGGCCTTTATGTAAGTTTTTGTTTGTTTGCAAATAGTTTTTATTCTGTTTTATTTTATCTGAGAATATGTAGGCCTAAAGCTGAAGGAAATTCTTTGTGTTTACGTGTTGCCCCAACGAACGTAGGCTAGCGTATATATATATATATATATATATATATTTTAAATAGCGCTATGCACGTGAGTCTATTGACGGGACTGTGTAAGTCGCTCTGGATAAGAGCGTCTGCTAAATGCCTAAAATGTAAAATGTAAATGTAATGTAACTCAGTAATGGAAACAATCGTTAGTAACCCTTCACAAAAACTATAATAATGTGAACAAAACCAAGCAAAACAATAAAATAAAACCATTCATACCACCTGCTCCTGGTAGTGCACGGACCCAGAGAAGGCCACGGACTAAGGACAGTTTAAATACAAGGGTCTTGACAACTTGTGGAGAGGGAGAGATGTGGGTGCAGACAGAGCTGGTTGTAATGCCGTTTTGACTGAGGAGTCTTTCTTTCCTAATGTGTTTGTTCAAGCCCCATCTGTGTTTATCGACGCGCTGACTGTGAAGTCTGTCTACCCTTCTGCGGTGTGCCGATGTGCACGAAGAGCATCATGGTAAATAATTGTGCACGTGACATCTAATTTCAAGCCACTTGTTTACTGGCTTCGCACGAGATACGCCTACCTACAGCGCTTCTGCGTTTCCGTCCTGACCTGGTGAGTAATTCCATCTTTACTGCTATGCTGATCCACACATTCTGATTGTTATTCTTAGATTTGGGAGAGATTTAAGTGACTATGAAGTTCAACAGTCACTGCTTGAAAGAGCAGCGAGGGGGGTCTGTGTCAGACATTAACAGCAGATGCAGTTAAATTAACATCACATCAGAGGTCAACATCCGTCGTATTAAAACTTCCGTCATGTGTTACGAAGTACGTATTGATGCACTAATCTCTGTATTACAGCACTGATCTCTTGCCCGAACTACGATCGTCCTTACCATGTATTAATACACATATTGTAAGTCGCTCTGGATAAGAGTGTCTGCTAAATGCTTCAAATGTCAAATGTAAAATGTAAATGTGACTGTAGCTGGCCCCGAAGTTATTCGCACGCTGTTTGCGCCACCACGGGTTCGGAAGGGTCACTTAGGAGGAAAACGTCTTCTGAGCGAGTACATGTTCATGCAGTGAGTCAGTGCTCGACCTCGGGTTATAACTAAGACTCCCATCTGTTATTTCCGCTGAAACATTTGCAATTAATTAGAAGGTTCTGGAAAATGATGCGCTGTTTACAGATGCGCCGTTTGTGGCAGGATTCGGGAGTCTGCAAACGAGACCCCCCTCGCCCCTCGCCCCTCGCCCCTCGCCCCTCCCCTTCCCCAAAGCTCCGCCACGCATTCCGGACGGCACGTGGGGAAGCGCCATCCATCGATCGCCATCCGTCGACTGCGATAGAACGCAAATGTTCTCTCCGCGAGCTGGATTCCGTGATCGAGACGGGACTAGTTAAACCACAACAGTCACAAGCGGATCTGATAAGAGGCTTGATGAAGGGAACGGGGTCATTCTGCACATCGAGGCTCGTTCACCTTCCTCCCGGGGGGCAGATTCCTTTGTTAAAACGGCACATACGGGCCAAACACTTTCCCACACACACACTGTTTATAAAGCACAGTATGAATAAGACACATTGTTCCCCTTGTGTATAGACACCAGGGCTGGACTGGGACAAAAAATAGGCCCTGCCATTTGGCTCAGACCGGCCCATCACAATCGGTCGGACACCGCCCATCACTACGACATCCTTGCAGTCTGTCCATTTTGGGGCGGCCGTTCGATGGCAAAAAAAAAGCATGTGATTGGGCCGCCCAGTGTCAGTATAGAAAATGAACCAATGGGCCGCTGTCCATTTTTTTGTTGGCCGTTAGATGACAAAAAAAATAATATATATTTATATTTTTTAAATTAAAAATAATAATTCTACCGGCCCTACCGGCCCAAAACTAGACCAGCCCACCGGGAATCTGCCCGGTAGACTATATAGCCAGTCCAGCCCTGATAGACACCAACGTAAAATATGCACGCCGAGACTATTGCTAGTGCCAGTGTAACAGAGTTGGCTCTGCCTGCAGCGAGTTTGGAACCGAGGATCCCAACGCCACAAGAGACACGATTAGCCCGCCGAGCCAAAAGACCCGAGTACCCCAGCCAAGGGAACCCATCACACTCTCATCGACGTCACTTTTCTGCAGCGGACGCTCACGTGCTTAACTCACGTCTTCCGAGTTCCGCTACACTAGCACTAGCGCCGCCGATGCAGATCCGGGCCAGGGCCGTGCCGCGTCTGGGTCCGGTCCGCGCCCGCCAGTCACGCAGAATGCGCAGGCGTGCACGTGTAGCGGATGGGCTCACGTGAGCGCCCGCTGCAGAGTGACGTGGATAAGAGTGCGATTAGTTCCCGGAGTTATAGGGACTTGAGTCTTTTAGCTCGGCGAGCTTAATCGCTCTCTTGTCGCGTCGGAGAATCCCCCTCGGTTCGAAACTCGCTGCGGGCAGAACCAACACCGTCAACACACGGACCAGAAAACGCTGCAGAGAGAGTTTGCCCCGCATGGATGGACGTCCAGTTCCGAACCCAGGCGGCACGAGGGCTCATCTGCTGTCCCTGCGGTGATCTTGCAGACCTGCAGGAGGCAGTGAACATGGCCAAGCAGGAAAGGTTTCACGTGTGAAAACGGGGACAGGAACGCCGCGGCTCAACAGAAGAGCCGACACAACGTCGGTCGGCAAGGTTAAGCACGCAGCGACTCCGCCAGTGGTACGTGTCCCTTCTCGTGTCGTTTTCTTATTTCGAATTCACTTTGTTTTGAGTGCCACTGAGCTGACGTGACTATTTTACTGCAACCCCGATCCACAAGTAGTGATGTGCATTTCGCGAACAATTCGTTCGAATTGAATGACTCTTGTTACTGACTCGGGAGGAATGATTCGTTTTCTCAGTTGAGTCGTTCATTTCACTCGTTCGATTGGTCGAGCGGCTCCGCCTACATCGCACTCAGCTTCCAACCAGCATGTTTTTAAACATGATAATGTATCGCGTTGTGCAAAAGCATTTAAATTACGCGATGTTGCAGGGCATAACATTGTAAAATCTAAAGTAAACCCATTAGCTGCTGACTGCCTAAACTCGTGTTTTACGAGTGAACGAATGGGCATTACCCCAGGCTACTGAACGAAATGACCGACAATCACAACTCTTTCGGGGCTCGAGAATAACAACTCTTTTGAGTTATTCTAATCGGGTACATTATCAGGTTGTGTTTGCTATCAGAACGATGCATTGCAATGGTTTAGCACTCATGGGTTTGAACGAGTTCAGTTCGCCAACGGTAAAGCCGGCTCTGAACGAGAATCACAACATTTTCGAGTCGTCGGTAGGGGGGTTCCAAAGCGCTGATTACCGAATCAAGTGAACGATTCGAAAGATTCGTTCTTTTCACTGAACGAATCGTTCGCGAACAAGTCAGAAAAAAGAATCGAACTTCCCATCACCAAGGTGACAGCTGCAGTGCATTATGGGTAGTAGTACGTAAAAAAAAAAAAACATTGTTGAAGATCCCCCAGAGACACAATTGCCCTTCTAAAATAATTTCTATTTGAATATGTGCACACCCACCAACACACACACACAACTTGGCTTTGCTAGAAAAGGTTATAGTATTTCAGTGTTTCAATCCCTGTTCTACCCCGAGGCTCAGACCGAATCCGCTATAATGTCGTTGGATCGCCGTTTAGCTTGTTCCACATGTTGCGCGTTTAATTAACATGTGGGGTTATAATTACTGTCAGACTGGAGGAGAAGGCCGCTGGGACAGGAATGCAGATGGGTTCGCACGACGCCGGCTGCTGACGCAGAAGCGAACCTGTGTGGTCCCGTTCCGTGCACGCGCATCGAACGCCTGTTCGAGTCACGCTGGCCCAGCCGTGCCCATGGCAACAGACGGTCCTCCGCTGTGTCCCCCCCCCCCTACCTACCACTGTCATAACTCCGTGTGCGCTGCGAATAACACGGAATGAAATGAGAGAAAGTGACAAACAGAAATAAATATGCTGAAATGGGCCCCGTGTTTTTGAATCTCAGGATGGAACCCTGGACTTCAAAGACCCGAATAATCACAGTTGAAATTATTATTATTATTATTATTATTCGTAAATTAGTATTATTCGTAAATGAGTGAACTGAAGCGCTTTTGGGTAGAAATGGCAGTGCATGGCGCTTTTTGATATTTTAGTCATCTGGCGCCCTCTGCTGGAGAATATAGACAATCTCGCACCGTCTGCTGGAGAAACGTTGACTTGTATCACTGTACATTAAAATACCATCGATTCATTTAATTTATGTTTCATAATTACCTCTCTCTGTTAACTTAAATATTTTTACAGGTTACAGTTACAGTGCAGAAGTACAGTTTCACTATATATATATATATATATACACTCAGTGGCCACTTTATTAGGTACACCTTTCTAGTACTGGGTAGGACCCCCCTTTGCCTCCAGAACAGCCTGAATTCTTTGTGGCATGGATTCAACAAGGTGCTGGAAACATTCCTCAGAGATTCTGGTCCATGTTGACATGATAGCATCACGCAGTTGCTGCAGATTTGTCAGCTGCACATTCATGTTGCGAATCTCCCGTTCCACCACATCCCAAAAGGTGCTCTATCGGAATGAGATCTAGTGACTGTGGAAGCCACTGTAATACACTGAACTAATTGTCATGGTCATGGAACCAGCTTGAGATGACGTGTGCTTTGTGACATGGTGCATTATCCTGCAGGAAGTAGCCATTAGAAGATGGGTAGACTGTGGCCATAAAGGGATGCACATGGTCAGCAACAAGACTCAGGTAGGCTGTGGCATTTAAACAATGCTCAATTGGTATTAAGGGGCCTAATGTGTGCATGTCACAGCAGAAATTGAGATTCGTCAGACCAGGTGACGTTTTTACAATCTTGAACTGTCCAGTTTTGGTGAGCTTGTGCCCACTGTTGCCTCACTTTCCTGTTCTTAACTGACAGGAGTAGAAGTCTGGTCTTCTGCAGAGGTGGAAAGAGTACTGAGAAATCCTACTCAAGTACAAGTATTGTTACTTTAGTGAAAATTAACTCAAGTAGAAGTAAAAGTACTAGTTCAGGAAATTACTCAAGTATGAGTAAAAAAGTAGCCTATTTAAAAGTACTACGAGTAAGAGTAAATTTGCATTCTTAAATATATATATATATATACATATATATATATATATATACTGTATATACAGTGGGGAAAATAAGTATTTAGTCAGCCACCAATTGTGCAAGTTCTCCCACTTAAAAAGATGAGAGAGGCCGTGTAAAGGAAAGAATGAATGGGGCCATGTATCGTGAGATTTTGAGTGAAAACCTCCTTCCATCAGCAAGGGCATTGAAGATGAAACGTGGCTGGGTCTTTCAGCATGACAATGATCCCAAACACACCGCCCGGGCAACGAAGGAGTGGCTTCGTAAGAAGCATTTCAAGGTCCTGGAGTGGCCTAGCCAGTCTCCAGATCTCAACCCCATAGAAAATCTTTGGAGGGAGTTGAAAGTCCGTGTTGCCCAGCGACAGCCCCAAAACATCACTGCTCTAGAGGAGATCTGCATGGAGGAATGGGCCAACATACCAGCAACAGTGTGTGGAAACCTTGTGAAGACTTACAGAAAATGTTTGACCTCTGTCATTGCCAACAAAGGGTATATAACAAAGTATTGAGATGAACTTTTGTTATTGACCAAATACTTATTTTCCACCATAATTTGCAAATAAATTCTTTAAAAATCAGACAATGTGATTTTCTGGATTTTCTTTCCTCATTTTGTGTCTCATAGTTGAGGTATACCTATGATGAAAATTACAGGCCTCTCTCATCTTTTTAAGTGGGAGAACTTGCACAATTGGTGGCTATATATATATATATATATATATATATATATATATATAATATATACTTTTTATTTTTACCCTATATTTACCCTATATTGCCTACAGTAATTAGATTTCACACATCCTGCACATGTTACCAGTGTTACCTAAGCTGTCCTAATGCAATGTCATTAACCAGGAAGAGAAAAATAGTATTCAGAAAAACCTTTAATACAATTTTGTTGAGACAGCATGTATGTATCTGTATGTAAAATACATATGAACAAAAATCAAATGCTCTGCTATTGGAAAGGACATACTGTACATGTACAAATACAAATAAATAAAAATAAAATAAAATATAATACAATTGGGACCCTTACTCAATCACTCAGTTTGGCTCAACGTCAACCCCTCAGTATGTGGTTCTGATGATGGCTCACTTAATATTACTGTAAATATACAGTACACAATACAAGTATGAAATCCCTTTTATTTTTTCCAAATTATGTTTTTTTTCCCAAATTATGTTTTTTCCATTTTAATTTAGGGGTTAGGATCGATAGGATCGATATTTTTTATTTTATATATATATAAAGCCTCAAAGTGAAAACCAACTTGTGTTGTGATAGGGCTCCAGCATCTTTCCTACACTCTGAACTTGCTGTTGAGTTTTAGCAGCAGTTGGTTCTCAAAATTGACACAGTCTCGCTTGGCTGTGAGGAGCAGCCCTGCACAGCTAAAGAGCCGCTCGCAGGCAGCAGAGGCAGGCAGGCCAGTGTTTACTTTAAGGGACAGCTTCTTGATGCTAGGAAATGAATGGAGTAGGTCCATCTTATCTGAGAGGCAGGCCAGGTAACCATCCAATTCCCCTGCTTGGGACTTCCTGGGCTTGAATGAGAAGAAGTCATCATCATCAGAAGAGACTCTCTGTGGTTCAGCCTCCTCTTCAGCCATGGTGTGTAGATGAGCTTTGATGTAGTCCCAACCTGTATTGTTGTCAAACACAATTACACACACTTACAAATGCATCTAAAAAGAAATGCTCTAATTGTAACAACATAGTTATCTATTGTATCACTTAGATTGCATTAGGCCAAACAGGACATTCAAAAGCTGCAAGTGATAGTATGTCAGGTGTTTTCAGTCCTCAAAAGTAGTCCAATGTCAACATTAATCTGTCTGGTGAGATCTTTTGTGTAGTTTGAGCTATATGCCTTTATCTAAAATAAATGGAAAAGAGAGGAACTTATAAACTTATAAAATAAATTACACATTAAGGCATATAGACGGATCTACACAACAAATGGTGTGGGTCTCATAAGGCCACTCCTCAGGTTTGAAAATACGTGACAAACTTTAGAAAGTAATGAAAGCTTTTGTATGATGTCAGCGTTGTCTGTCCATGAAGTTTTGAACTTGGGCAAAAGGATGGATGTGGCGATGAGCTCAGGATCCTGCATCATTTCTCCAAAGCGCTTTTGGATACCCTGCTGTATGGCTTGAACAAGTTGAAGACACACCTTGTTTGCTGTTGCCATCCTCTTGAGCTTTACTTCAAGCTGGTAGATGGTTGGCAGCAGCCACCCCATATGAGTGTTGGTCTCAGATTGCAGAATATTCAATGTCCTAACCAGAGGCTTCATCACGGTGCAGTATTCGGACAGGAATGCTATTTCTGCAGGGTTCAGCCTGTAAGACATAATTTAACACCTGTTAGTATAATAATCGATGGTGAATGAGTAGAGTTCCCCCATTTGATATGTACAGCGCTTTGGATGCCTTGAAAAGCGCTATATAAATCCAATCAATTATTATTGATTGATTGATTGATTCAACTTTATTGTCATTGCACAGAGTACAACTAAATGCCAACAAAATTATTATCGCCACATGGTACATGCAATTATACTGGGTTTGACTATATAAATGTTACTTACATTTTAATGTTGAATTCTGCACACACGTTGCTAATGGCCTCTTCCCCCTGCTCGTTCAGAATGTGTGTGATTCTCTCCACAGCCATGTACTGGGAATTCCACCTGGTTTTGTTTGGCCGGATGAACTGCAGTTTGCATTCAGAGTCCACCACCTCAAAGGCCAAAGATGACCGTCCTGTCTTATTCCACATCGCCTGGCATTTTACAAATGCTGCTCGCGACAGTCTTTTGTAGATCCTTAAAAAGTATTAAATTTGTTTATTAACAATAAAGGCCTTAATTGGTCTGAAAATGTCTTAAATCCATCTTTCAGAGATCTCAAAAATGCCCTAGACAGGAAAGATAAAAATGTGGATTTGTCATCTTATGTTTCATTGTGAAATCTGGGGAAAAACGGGTAACGGGAGATAAAGTCGGAGTTTTTTATTTAGGCTACCGTTTTGTAGCGTCACGCAGACCGGAATGAGCGGAACCAACAGAGGTCCTTATGTGTGCGGGGAACTATTTCAGCAACGGAGTCGACTCTCGAGCACAATATTCAAGTTCAACAAGCTAAGAGCACAATATTACTAGTTCAACAAGCTAAGTTAGCTAACTTGAACTTTAAGCATTTGCACTCGTTATGGGAAAGTGCAAATTTAATGAGAACTGGCTCGATAACCCAGTGTTTGCGCCATGGTTGATCCCAGTCAAAGACGATCATGAGGCCCGCTGCAAACTCTGCAAAAAGGATTTTAAAATCGGGACGATGGGGGTGAAAGCAGTCGAGTCGCACATGCAGAGCGCTAAGCATAAATCGGTTGATAAAACCCGCCGACGCTTGAAGCTGAGGTACTGTGGGTTCTGAACACTGTCACGAAGCACCAGTCCTACAATGGCAATGACGGGGTAGGAGAGGTATTCCGTGCTATGTTTCCTGACTCGGAAATCGTTAAGACATTCACATGCGGCAAAAACAAAACGGCCTACATAGCAAGGTTTGGATTGGCCCCTTATCTCCGAAATTATCTAATCGCGGATGTAAACATAATTTTTTTGCAGGGACACCAGGCCAGACACTGGTGCAATTCCTGCCCTGGATGACACTGAATGTATTTGGATGTTTTTATTATTTTCAATTTTTGCTATTTACGTTTGTGTCACCCCTTTGTTTCATCCAATCCAGTTACCCCTTTATGTTTTAATAAACATCTTTGGACAAATGTGTCCCTAAACCTAAACTAATTGGTGTCGTTGCGTGATTTTTGCCATTTTGTTATCGTAAAATTGGTATTAAATTTCATTCTGAGTGGCATTAAAAAAGTATTAAAAAGCCTTAAATCTGACTTGGCTAAACCTGCAGATTTTTATTTTTTTTATTTGTCCGTTCGGGCAAGTTAAAGCTGTATTATGCTTGTCCTACCATTTTTTTACTTGTCCCGGACAATCGGACAAGCCTTAATGTCAAGCCCTGTTTTAATGTCATTTCTTGGAAAAATCTGTCATCGCAACATCCGAATGATTTATTGATTTTCTGTCAATTCTATAGCCTACATTTCTGTAGGCTACTTTAAGAAACCAATTGAACCCTCAAATTGTGAGATCATTGACACATTTATTTGAAGCATGAATATGTATTTTGCCTGATTAAGTTAAACCTGTGGCACAGATTATGGAATGAAAATGGCCAGTTACAGAAACATAACTATTTTATTAATGATAATGACCTTAAATTTGGTGAAATTCAAGCATCCATGAAATGTTATGGTAAAAATGTTACTTATGTCTGTTTCAAACTAGTCAGCTATATATTTCTTAAAAAGCTTTTTTTATTTGACGGAGTCGTTCAAGTTTTTCATATTTTAATTTCTCTCTTCCAGACTCTTCTCTTGCCGCGCCATCCCTCTCTCTCCTCCCTCCATCAAGTGAGCTGAAGACAGACAAAGCCACGCTGGCGTGTTTGGCGCAGATGTCTGTGGGGTTCGCTGATGTCAGCTGGACATCGAACGAGGGTCCAGTTACTGACGGGGTTTTTACCAGCTCCGCTAAACAGCAACCCGACAAAAGCTTCGGTCTGAGCAGCTTCTTAACCATCAAGCCCTCCCAGTGGATCAGCGGCCGTGTCTTTTCCTGCAAAGTATCTGTCGGGTCTAGATTCACGGAGAAAAGTATTACAAAATCTGACTGCAGTGAGTAAACATTGGCGACATGACATGATTTCACGTGTCAAAAGTGAACTTCGTTTTTATCCGCTCCGAATCTGTGATAGTTTTGCATGTAGGGGAGAGCAGGGTAAGTTGTCACACGGGTAAGTTGTCACACTGTTCATACCTCCAACCACAGGGGCGCCATCTAAAAAATGGAATAGCTGCTTTGGTGCAATTAGGGCCAGCTTGAAATTACTTTGCACAGGTGGTCACAGGCCTCTTTAATTGCAGTCAAGCAGAAGGCGTTCGCCTTTTTCCTGCAAAAGTAAGTAAATGGTGTCGTGTATTTCATGTAATAAAACCGTGTTAGGTATAAAAATGTCCTAAATTATGTTTCTGTACCGAATGAGGGAAACAATAAGGTGTTTATTTATATGTTAGCTGCAGTATTTTGTCGAACTAACCGTGTTTTTTAACAAACGTTTGCCCACATGCCCGTTTGGGGCTAGTTGTCTAAATGGCTTTGAGGCAAGTTGTCACATGAGGCTAATTTAAATTTGTTTTTGAAGGAAATATGCATTGAGGGGAGGAAGGAAAGGAACAAACAAACGAAGGAACCAAAAATAAAGTGAGATGATGGTGCGAAATTATAAAAGAAAGACAGAGAATGGTAGCACAGCTCGGATATAATGCTGAAGGCAGTCAGACAGGTGAAGCTGGAGAACAAATCAATCAGAAGCACAGCAAACGATTTTAATATAAACTACCGTACTCTGGCTCGGTATTGTGAAAAGATTACCAGCGAAGAGATTGTCAGTCAGGCAGCCATGCCAACAACAGTGGTTGGCTATAGAAAGCCACGGCAGATATTTCCACCTGAGTTGGAGATGCAGCTGGTTCATTATATTGCCAGGTCAGCGGACATTTATTTCAGTCTGTCGCCTAGTGAGACCAAAAGACTTGCCTACCAGTTTGCTGTGGCACACAAGCTGAAGTTCTCACCAACGTGGGCTGAAACAGAAAAGGCCAGCTCCGAGTGGTTTACAGCCTTTTAAAAGGCACCCAATGCTGTCGATAAGAAAGCCTGAGGCAACGAGCCTTGCCAGAGCTAGTAGCTTCAACCGGGAAAATGTAAATGCCTTCTTCGACAATTTAGCCAATGTGCTGGACAGGCATCGATTTGGACCAGGGGACATATGGAATGTGGACGAAACTGGGGTGACCACGGTCCATAAGCCTGACAAAGTAGTGGCCAGACGCGGATTCAAACAAGTAGGGTCGCTGACCTCCGCTGAAAGGGGGACACTTGTCACACTGGCCTGTGCTGTGTCAGCCACAGGAAATAGTATACCTCCATATTTCATATTCCCCGTGTCAACTTCCGAGACCATTTTTTAAACAGCGGACCACCTGGCAGCAGGGGGCGGCAAATCCATCGGGGTGGATGAAAGATGTGCACTTTGTTGACTTTCTTAAACATTTCACTGAGCATACAAAATGCTCAAAGGAGAAACCATCTTTGCTGCTTCTGGACAACCACATATCTCATATGTCCATTGATGGACTCAATTACGCCAAAGAAAACGGCATAATTATGGTCTCGTTCCCACCCCACTGCTCTCATCGGCTTCAACCCTTAGACAGGTCTGTCTACGGGCCGCTAAAAGGCACATCAACACGGCGTGTGATGCATGGATGAGGAACAATCCTGGGAAAACAATGACTATTTATGACATTCTTGGGATTGTGGCAATCGCGTATCCTGTGGCGGCAACCCCCTGAACATTCAGGCTGGCTTTAGGGTAGCTGGGGTACAGCCTTACAACAGGGACATCTTTTTGGAAACTGAGTTTGCGCCATCCTATGTCACGGATCGCCCTGCCCCATCAGGCCCCAGCACCAACCCTGCCCTGCCAGGCACAAGCACCAACCCTGCCCTGCCAGGTACAAGCACCAACCCTGCCCTGCCAGGCACAAGCACAGGCACAGAGACACACCCAGACCCGGTCAGTTCCCATGCCAGCAGACTACCAACTCCAGAGGACCTCCGGCCATTTCAAAAGCTGGTCCCCGAAAACAAGCTAATAATGGAAGAAAGCGGCGCAGGACCGCAATTTTAACAGACACACCCGTGAAGCAAGCACTACAAATTGAAACATCGCAATCTAAAAAAAGGCTGTTTCTGGGGAATAAAAAGGCAAGGGTAAAAAGAAACCTGGACGAGTCAGCAGCGGATGAAGGGGAATGCTTATGCCTAGTCTGCATGGAGCCATTTTCGAACAGCCGCCCAAACGAGACTTGGGTGCAGTGTGGGAGATGCAAGAAGTGGGCCCATGATGCTTGCACCCCAGGCCACACAATTTATGTGTGCCAGAACTGTGACTCGGAAGATGAGTCTGATTAGATGAGTTCTGTAATGAAATGTACTTGGTTGTTTTTTGAATTTTAAAGTAAAAAGAAATGTTTTCTTCACAATTACTGTGTTGTGTTCTTATTTGTTGATAATCCAATGTGACAACTTACCCACTGGTGGGGTAAGTCGTCCCAAGTGCACACCCTCTATGTAACTGTCTACAACTCCATACTGAAATAATACATGAAAATGCAATTAATACAAAATATGTGCCCAAGACTTCCACCTTTCATTTGGTATGACATTTATACCACTCTGATGTATTGTGCCCAGTACAGGTAAGACACAGTGGAAAGTGTGCCAACATACCCCGCTCTCCCCTATCTGATAATGTATCGAGTGAAATTATCTTAATGAATGTAAATTCATTCTTGATTAAATAACATTAGTATGCTTTCACAGTGAAATGTATTTCTTGCGCTTATTTGTGAAAGGACTTTTATGTTTTTCTTTGTGCTTGAATTAAATAAAAATCATTGCATATATGAAAATGACGTTTTTTGGTGTGTGCGACAGAGAGAGAGAGGGGGGAGATAACAAAAAACACATTCATGTTAAAAATGGCACAAAATCTTTGTGTGAAAAAGGGATTAAATACATTCTTATAGGGACAGCATCAAACAGCATAGTTGTTCATCAGTGCCCACTGGACGCGTCTGTCTGCACTAGTAAAATGGTCCACTAGAGGGCAGAGGAGAACAACAGAAAAACGCCTGAATTCATCTGTACACACAGGTCTCTGAGATGGGAGAAGCACATTACACTCCAGTATAAATGCAACTCACAACATTCCCACAACATCCTAGCAATATTGTCACTCTGATACAGCGTTAGGGAAATGCTCTGTTTAGGCAACTGGTTGAATAGGTTTGCTGTGCAGGCCCAGCCATGAGAGCCCTACTGATCCTGTAGAGGGCGACAGAGAGACGGCCCCACCACTGAAACTGAGACACACCTGCTGGATTCACACACTTTATTTATAGCGCCATGCAAATGAGGAAGTGATTTTATCTCCTTTCACCAGTGAGAGGGACCGCCCCCTGTCTGCTTATAGACCTGCAGATGTGGAGAGGGGAGGACCAGACAGCACATAATGTTACTATAATATTGTAGCAACATTACCATATCGCTAGAGAAACCTAGTGATAATGTTGTCTGTTATAGTCTGGTATGCATGGAGAAGGGAGATAGACATAACTCATATCCCCAGAATGTTTATTTTGTGTTGCAAGAACATTGTCACATTGCTTCAGTCAAAACAATGTGATGTGAATGTTGTCTGGTGACATTGCACTGCAGGTGTGAGGAGGGGGCGACAGCATGAATATAATTTACTGGTGGCAGTTGTATAATGTTGTAGCATGTTTTCATATTGTTAGAAAGCAACAAAGGCTGCTTGGTCATAGATCTGCAGGTCTGGGGAGGGAGGCCTGGTCTGTACATGATATTATTCATCAAGTCCCGGGAATATAAAAGTAACATGAGCCTGTGCCCATCACATGTGGGGATTTAGTGTGACTGCAGAGAAAGAGGATTCCACACTGATATATCTGCTTTGATTGGCGCATTGTGTTTGTGTGTGTTGGTTTGTGTGTGCTGGTGCTTTTCTCCTTGTGTGTGAATGGGATTGTTGGGGTTACTCCTGCCTGCTGTTCCTGACTCCATGCCTCTATTATGAGTGGGTGTGTCTCATTAACATCAGTCCCTGAGCTCCTTTTTAGTGGGACAGAGAGCAGAGAGGATGGGCAGGGCACACACAGCTCACACACGTCTGGTAAGTCAGTAGCTCATTGTAGAAGAATATTCTCTTCAGCTCTCTTATTATCACTGATGGAATGGAGGTGGAAAGAATCGTGAGAAGCTGTGATTGGCTGAGTGCAGAGGCTCCTCCCTCTCCATCTCCCTGACCGGCCCCTTATAGCTGTGTCCTGCAGCCTGTCCTCTCCTCACACTCCAACCCTGCTCATCTCTCAGCTGGACAGTAAGGGCCGTTCACACCTCACACTGACAACATGCTGGGGACACTCTGCACTCTCGTCACTCTGCTCTCATGTAAGAAATAATTCATGTCACTTTTAACATTGTTCCATTACATTCATGTTAGGTATTGAAGATATATTTTCTCTCAAACAAATTTTATTTTCCAGGTGTGAGTGGAGTGACAGTGGTGACACAGAAGCCTCCTGTTCTGGCAGTGAGTAAAGGAGAGACGGCCACTATGGACTGTAACCTCGGGACTGTGACTAATGAACCTGCTTATTGGTATAAGCAGGTTCCAGGAGGAGTTCCTCAGTTTGTGCTGCGTCTCTATCAGGGTGAAAGCTCTCCAGATAGATATGGAACAGGTTTTTCATCCAACCGCTTCACATCAACCCGTCAGAGTGCTACAGAGTCTCAGTTTATAATTACAAATGTGGAGGCAGGAGACTCAGCAGTGTATTACTGTAGCACATGGGACAGATCAGTGAATGAGTACGTATCACAGTGATTCACACCATGACAAAAACCTCTGTGCTTCACTTCTGCTTTTAAGCTGCTTCATGAAGGAGAGAACTTCAACCTCAGAGCAGGGTGTGACTTCACTCAAGATGAACCGGGTTCTCTCGACCATGTCAGCAATAGTCAAATGTTTATACAGTGCTTTGTTAGACCATTAATTATAAAGAATAGCTGATCATCAACAGAGACAATCAAGACAATCTGCTGTAATCATACAGCTTTCTGTAACTGTGCCATGAATTCATAAACTATTTATAATATAACAGAAATGTCACAAAGTGCCAAAACACCAATCACTGCCTAAATCATTATGCACGCCTACTTGCTGTGTTGTCTGTATTCATTTTATTTTGAGATGTTATTTATGTCATAAATATAATGTCATGGGGGCCCCTGGGTGGCACAACCAGTAAAGGCACTTGTCCTAAGTGCAGGTTGTCCTAAGTGCAGGTTGTCCTAAGTGCAGGTTGCACTGGGTGCAGGTTGTCCTAAGTGCAAGTTGCCCTAAGTGCAGGTTGCCCTAAGTGCAGGTTGCCCACTGTCTGCCCCAGGTGGAGGGGGGAGGGAAGCCGGCATGAGTTTTCCGCGTACAAGCGAATCTGTGTGTGTTTGAACAGCAGTCAGTGGCTGGGATGAGGCGGGTCAGTGTGGCTCATCACTGCCAGTCCCAGAGATGCAGTGGTGAACTCACAGTAAAAGGGAAAGGGATAGTTGATATAGACAAGGGTATAATTGGTCACCAAATAGGGAGAAAAACAGAGAAACATTTGAAATAAACAAAAATATTTAATGTCATGGCTTTTAGGTTTTTTTATTTGCTTGTTGTTCACATTTGGAACACCTGCATTCTCACCTAAGACACATTCAGCAGTGGGATGTGGGCTGGTTTGAACTCCAGTCTTCATCAGTTCCTCAGTCTAGAACAGGAGGTGGTGATGTGCATCATCTCTAGTTTAGTTTGGGATCCACCAATATAACCACCAAAGAAGAAGAGAGGATGGAGAATGTGAGAGGAGACTTAACACAATGAAAATCCTATTTGAACAGACCAGAGGAAAATGTGGACCAACTAAATATGTTCTGATTATTTAGTCAGATGGCTGTTCTTTTAGTGAGGATGAGAGAAGCCATCACATCACAGAGGATGGACAGACAGGCCCTTGAAAGATGTCTTTCAGTCCTGATTCCAGTATGTCTGCTGGCCATTGATGGTTTGGCCTTGAACTGCTCTCCCTGTGTGCACATTGGTTAATAAACGTCTGTTGTTCAAGCCTGTCGTTTCCATCTCATCGCTGATCTCCCAGCACTCACCAGAAATTTTCACCATCACCTCAAAATCCAAACCCTAATCCTGAGCAAATTCAAACCCTAGAACAAAACCTAACCTTGTCTCAAACGCACTTGATCAATGAGACTGGAGTTAAATGCAAGAATGCAGGAGAGAAAGAGCTATCATTCTGTTTCAGTGTGTGTTATTGAAAAAAAGATTTGCAAACAATGTTCATCAGGTACTGATGTTTAATGCAGCAGAAATCCTGGACTGTGTTACAGATAATAACTGGTGTATTTCTGTTGATCTGAGAAATAAAACTGTTGGGTTTAAAGTCGATGTAACAATCAGCACTAGAAGATGTGAAATGGAATTAAATAAAAGGCAGAGATATACAGCCAGGTCCAAAATTATTTAGACCATTGATAAGGATGAGCAAAAAGCTGTATAAAAGAAACAATACAGGTTATTAGCTGAATTGTAAGTTCAAACAAATGCCAAATTATATTATTTATAGTAATATTGTTGAGATTTGTGTCTACCAAAAAAAATACATTTATGTGTCCAGGGTTGCCAGACATGTTGGTATCTGGTGAACAATGCCAGTTGGCCATTCTGCAGCTGCATAATATTCATACAGGTTCATCTCATGATCAACCATAATCAGGACAACCAAAGCGCTCCACACTTACACAGAGGCTCTGGGATGAAGGCAGTCAGAGCCCATTGGATTCATGTCAGCTTGGTGCTGAATAACCTGCACAAAGTAACACCACTCATTCCCTAAACATTCTTTCACCAGCCAGAGAACACAACCCTCCCCTGGAGGAGGGAGAGACTGCTGCTTTATTGCAGCTCTATGAATTACTGGAAACATAATCCAATAAAAATAAATGATACATTTTATAAAAGTCATTTCAAATAGATTAGGTAAAGTTAAAACCTAAAAGTATGCCAGAGGAGAATTCTGTGGGTTATTCATAGAAAACAAAGTAAATGAATAAATAAGGAATCAAATGAAAATTTCTGAATTTGTAAAGGGAGGAAAATAGGAAATATTAAAATATTCCTCGGATGACAACGAAAAGCAACAAGTTCTCAGATGGAAATGTGTGAATGACCTTTTCTCCATTTGACAGTTTTTTATTTAGTCTCCTGGGGGCAGCTGTGATTGGCTGAGTGCAGAGGCTCCTCCCTCTCCATCTCCCTGACCGGCCCCTTATAGCTGTGTCCTGCAGCCTCTCCTCTCCTCACACTCCAACCCTGCTCATCTCTCAGCTGGACAGTAAGGGCCGTTCACACCACACACTGACAACATGCTGGGGACACTCTGCACTCTCATCACTCTGCTCTCATGTAAGAACTAATTCATGTCAATTTTAACATTGTTCCATTACATTCATGTTAAGTATTGAAGATATATTTTCTCTCAAACAAATATTTTATTTCCCAGGTGTGAGTGGAGTGACAGTGGTGACACAGAAGCCTCCTGTTCTGGCAGTGAGTAAAGGAGAGACGGCCACTATGGACTGTAACCTCGGGACTGTGACTAATCACTGTGCTGCTGGTATAAGCAGGTTCCAGGAGGAGTTCCTCAGTTTGTTTTGTGGTTTCACCATACTTCTCGCTCTCCCACCTATGGAACTGGTTTCTCCTCCAGCCGCTTCACATCCAACCATCAGACTCAAGATTATCGATTAATAATCAAAAATGTGGAGGCAGGAGACTCAGCAGTGTATTACTGTAACACAGGGGACAACTCAGTGAATGAGTGGGTATCACAGTGATTCACACCATGACAAAAACCTCTGTGCTTCACTTCTGCTTTAAAGCTGCATCAGGAGGATACACCCTCAGAGCAGGATGTGAATTCACTCAGCCTGAACCAGAACATCTCAGTAACAGCATAATGCTGAAACGGTCACTTCTCTTACAATAGAAAACAAAATCTGACTTACTGAACAGAGTAAATCAACCATCGCATGAGCACACCATCCAACGTCTCTGCTGTAATGATACAGCACTCTGTAACTCTGACATAGTCTTGTTGAATAAAAGCAACAGGACATAATATGTTCAGAAGTACAAAAACTACAAAGGCTGGTAAAGTGATTATGTTCATTCATTCATTCATTCCTTCATTCTTTATTTAATCCTCAGAAAGAGCATTGAGGGTGGGCCCTCATTTTAAATGACGCTGAGATGTACATCGTAGAAACAGGAACAGAATAAACAAGGAAATTAGTAAAGGAAAAAAGACATAACAAAACGAAAATCAGTTAAAACAATTACAGACAGACATCGGAAGGTTTAAGATCATACTTCTGAACTGTCCAAAAGGAATGAAAGATTCAATATTTAGGACGCCGTGCTGCAAAATTCAGTGTTCCGTGAATCTGGAGCACTAAAACTAAAAGCAGTCCCTCTTCCAAATTCAGTCCTAAATGGAGGCAGCTGGAGCACAAGGCAGTGGCTTGAGTGGGTCTGATGTAGACCAGCAGACCAGTCTAGTAAAGAAGAGACATGAGGTGGCAGTTTTCCCAAGAAGGGGTCAGCAGACCAGTCTAGATAAACAAGAACGCAGGTGCGGAAGGTGCTAGGCAGTTTTGAGGTAGCAAGAAGGGCTTTGTAGATCAACAAGAACCAATGCCTATCACGTCTCTCTCTGACAGAGAAGACCACCCGACCTTTTCATACAGGGTGCAATGATGGGTACCATACACATAACCAGTAATAAATCTGAGGGCGGAGTGATATACAGAATCCAGGGGTTTGAGGGTGGAGGCAGATGCATGCCTATAAATCACATCACCATAATCCAGAACTGACAGAAAAACTGCTTCAATAATCCTTTTCCTACTAAACGTAGGAAAGCTGGTTCTGTTTCTGTACAAGAAGCGATTTTTTTGCCGTAACTTGCTGACAAGATTATCTATATGATACTTGAATTAGAATTTCTCATCTAGCCAAATTCCAAGATATTTATATTCAGTGACTCTATCAAATTTAAATCTATTCACAGTCGAGATATGCAGATCATTGTAATAAATGACCCTGGCTCTGGAAAACAACACAAATTTTGTTTTATGCACATTCAGTACAAGTTTAAGATCAACAAGTGCACCTTGCAGAATATTAAAGGAGCGCTGCAAATGTTCGAAGGCTAAATATACAGAATCAGCGTTGCAATACAGAATTGTGTCATCCGCATACAGATGTGCATGACAACTAGTTAAAGATGAAATGATATCATTAATATAAGTAATAAACGAGACTGGAGCCAAAATGGATCCCTTGATGTGTGTCTGAGGTGCTATTTATAAAAGTGCATCCAAACGTCCTGGCCCATCATCCCCTGAGAGACTAAATGCATTTTCTGTGTCTCACCCCTTATTACAATGGAGCCTGACACACGGTCAAATATACTACAATGAAAATAAAATGTTTGCTTTTTGATCATCTGTCAACATGACTGCATGGGCACTGTGACTAGTGTAGTGCTTGTAACTGTAGTGTGGGTCGAGGGTGGAAGAGCCACACGCAGATTTCACGAATATCTAAAAGCTGACCATGAGTAGTCAGCCACTAAGTCTGCGAACAGATTAGGGAGCAGGGGAAAAAATGGAAGGGCAAAGAAAAGAAAACTCCGGGCATAAAAGACCACAGAAAATAATTAAACAGAAAACAACCCAATAAGGGCGAGAACTCTTCAACGGAGAGGTAAGAAACTAAAATGATTTTAGAGACTTTAGCTCTGGGGAATTTTGAGAGAAAAAACAAAGAATGAATCTCGAAAGGAAATACCACCAGAGTGGCAAGCATAAACCTTTAGATAGGAAAGGAATATTCCTCCTAAAAAGGCAACCACAGAGTGGTAACGCTAAACCTTTAAATGAGATAGTAAGAAGTACCTTCTCTCTTTAACTGAGAGACCACAGGGTGGAAACTAATACCTTAGTTCTTAGTACTGGCTAGAGCGTAACAATGGTTTACACAGAAGCGTTTGTATGAGGGGAAACACAGACCTTAAATAAGAGGCGGAATTAACACTGATAACCTTCAGCTGAAAGTGATCGGAAAACTCACCAACAAAAGACCATATAAGGAAGGCGGAAATGACAATGATTCCTCACGCAAAACAAAAGAAAACAGACCATCACATGGTCAAGTGCCCTCCAGCGGCTGAACAAGGTATAACCGTGACAGTAACAGATGCAGCGTATAATTTGATATTTGTGAATGTCAATGGAAAGTGCATTATATGAAGTAAGTTATTTTCTTCATCTATATCTTCCGAACCACCTCTATGCATTCCACTACCCACCAGTGGGTCTCATCTCACAGTTTGGGAAACGCTGTAATATAACACATATTATGTGGTCATGTGGGGCTAACATCCATATTGCTAAAAATTAGATTTTACACAGGAATTTAAATGCTCACAGAATCCACACTGAGGCAATAGAGCAGTGTAAAGTGCACAGAATCCACACTGAGGCTGAATATCTGTGTAAAAGAGTCCAGAGATGTCCAGCTTGCTGCAGCACAAAAACCTGCCAGTGGAGTCCATTGGAGGCACAGCCATGATGGTGCTGTAGCTCTGGGAGAATGGGTCTCCATGTTAGGCAGTAGGCGCTGCCCCCTGCCCTCATACACTGTAACAGTGGTGCCATGATCCAGTGTGAGAACCTCTGATAGAAGAGGTCCCTTCCCCATGACTAAGAAACACCTGGTGTAAGCGCAGTGGGGACTGGGTTCATTCCCCGTGTACCCTCAGAGTCCTAACAGCACAGAGCAGTGATGTCACTCCATCTTCCCCCTCCTGGGAGACCAGAGGGCAGAAAGCCGTGAGCTCAGTGGCCTGGTTCATGTGCCAGGGTGATGTTACATTGAGGAGGACAGCTGTATTCAGCCAGAGAGTCACTCTGCTCCCATCTGCCCTTGGCCTGTAGCTGTGCACACTGACAGACAGAGTGTGGATCTCATCCAATCATTCTACAGGGGCAATGGAAACAAGAGAAGGTGTTGCCCGATTGGGTGCTCTCAAAAGTCCCCTTTATGAACTGTGTAATGAGTGGATGCAGCCCATTGTGCACCCCTCAGTATCAGCAGGACACGCTGAATCAGCAGCTACATAGACCATAAGGATACAGTCACCTTTACACTTTTTATCAGTAGTTGGTGCTTCAACCCCCAGGGTGGACATGACCCCCACGTTTGAGAGGCCCAGACTATCATGAAAACCATTTGAAAAGTTTAGTTAAAGAGTAAAAAAGAAAATTATGCTTGAGGAAAATTCTACAGGTTATTTATAGAATTTATAGAATACAAAGTAAATAAATAAAATTTTGGAATTTTTAGAAAGAGGTCATTATAAATTAAGAAATTATTGAAGAAATTAAGATATATTAAAGTAGCCCTCTGAAGACCACAAAAAGTAACTAAGTTCTCAGATGCAAATGTTTAAATGACCTTTTCGTCTTTGAATTTTGTTAAAATTAGGGGGATCAGCTGTGATTGGCTGAGTGCAGAGGCTCCTCCCTCTCCATCTCCCTGACCGGCCCCTTATAGCTGTGTCCTGCAGCCTCTCCTCTCCTCACACTCCAACCCTGCTCATCTCTCAGCTGGACAGTAAGGGCCGTTCACACCACACACTGACAACATGCTGGGGACACTCTGCACTCTCATCACTCTGCTCTCATGTAAGATTTTGGCCTTTTAGAAACTTTACAAAAATTCCTGTGAGTTTATCATGATTGATGCTTGGTTGGTGCTTTGTACTTTTTAAAGTTCTTCTTTTGTTGCTTTCACAGGTGTCATTGGTCAGAAGGTTTTGACACAGAAACCCTCAATGCTGAGTGTGAATAAACAGCAGAAAGTCACTATGGACTGTAACATTGCCAAAGAAGAAAGCCAACTTGTATACTGGTACAAACAGGTTCCAGGCAGTGCTCCTCAGTTTGTGCTGTATTTCTATCACTCTCACAGCTCTCCTGATCTATATGGAGCTGGTTTCTCCTCTAGTCGCTTTACCTCCAAAGCCCCATCCAGCACAGATTATCAGTTAATAATCACCAATGTGGAGGCAGGAGACTCAGCAGTGTATTACTGTTACACATGGGACAACTCAGTGAAAGAGGGGGTATCACAGTGATTCACACCATGACAAAAAACCTCTGTGCTTCACTTCTGCTTTAAAGCTGCTTCATAAAGGGAGAACTTGCACAGACAAGATGTGCATTTGCTCAAGCTGAACCAAGATCTCTCAACCATGTCACCTATAGAATATTATTGTACTGTTGTATTTCTTCCCCAATGCAAAAATATACATTCTTTACTGAGAGGCATATTGTTACAGAACTACCCCAGAAGTGTTACATCGCTGTCCGCCCTGTTCACTTTCCTTGTGTTTTTCTGCCACTTTGTTCCTTGCGTGTCATGTCTGGTTTTTGCGTTCTCCCTGGGTTGTCTGTGTTATGGGCGCGGCTTCGCCGCAATCTGTAAATTGTTGTTCCCTGCACATTTTGCACGCTGCCCCAATCTGTTTCTTGTTCCCTCGTTTCGTTTAGCCTGTGACAATTGTTGTTCCCTGCACATTTTGCACGCTGCCCCAATCTGTTTCTTGTTCCCTCGTTTCGTTTAGCCTGTCACATTGTTTTCCCTAACACATTCTGCACGCTGCCCTTATTAGTTAATGCTTTTGCCTATTTGAACCCGGCACTCGCTTAGCCCATTGCCTTTGCGTACTAGTTTTTCTAGCACTGCTTTTTTGGTTACCTGTTCCTGACTTCGCGAATATTCCTGAATCTGCCTGTGTTTATTTTGTTTCTTGTTTAGTAGCCGCACGGCTTTCCTGTTTTTTGCCGGTTGTTTTTGGATTCCTGTTTCTCGTTTATTTAGCCGCACGGCTTTCCTGTTTTGCCTGTTTGTTTTTGGACGGCTTGTTTCCGTCACTTTTATTTGTTCCGTGATTAAACGCCTCCTGAGCGGAGCGCACTAACCATCTCCGTGTCGAGTCCGCTTTTGGGTCCAGGTCTGCATTTACCGCACGTAACAGAACGCAAAGGCCATTATGGACCCAGCAGACTCGACTGCGCTCCACCACCTACTCGCCTGCCAGGAGGCTCGTATAGACCAGCAGGAGCGACACATGAAGGAGACTATGGAGGCACTGAGGAGTATGGGAGGCCATATTTCTCAGGTGGGAGAACAGGTGTCCCAACTCAGCTCCAACGTCTCTCTTCTGACGCAGACGACTTCTCCCAACCCCCTGCGTCATCGCGCCTGCCAGCCTGCCAGTTGGACAACCCAGGGAACCCCGCATTCCCCACCCGGATCGCTATTATGGCGATTTGGGGAACTGCAAGGGGTTCCTCATGCAATGCGACCTCATCTTTCACCTCCCCATCCATCCCCTTCTCCTGGAACCCTGAAGCTGAAGCCGCCTTCATCGGTTTAAAGAACCGCTTCACTTCCGCTCCTGTCCTGGTCCATCCTGAGGTGTCTCGTCAGTTCGTGGTGGAGGTGGATGCCTCGGACTCCGGGGTGGGGGCCATCTTGTCCCAACGCTCGGGTAAGGACCAAAAGCTCCATCCTTGCGCCTTCTACTCCCGTAGGCTGTCCCCCGCCGAGCGCAACTACGACGTTGGGAATCGGGAGTTGCTGGCGGTCAAACTCGCCCTGGAGGAGTGGCGACATTTGTTGGAGGGAGCGGAACACCCATTTATCGTCTGGACCGACCACAAAAACCTGGCATATATCCAGTCGGCCAAGAGACTCAGTTCTCGCCAGGCCCGGTGGGCTCTGTTCTTTGGCCGCTTCAACTTCACCATCACATACAGACCCGGATCCCGTAACCTAAAACCCGACGCCCTCTCCCGCCAATTCTCCTCCAAAACCGGACAGACGAGTCCCGACACCATCCTGTCCCCTCCTGTGTGGTTGCTGCAGTGACCTGGGGAATTGAGAGGCAGATCAGGGAGGCCCAGGCCACTCAACCTGACCCCAGACCTAACCCCAGCCCTCACCTGTTTGTCCCTGTTTCCGTCCGTTCCCAGGTCCTGCAGTGGACGCACTCCTCCCGCCTGGCCTGCCACCCCGGGTTCCAGCGCACCCTGTCGCTGCTCAAACGCAGCTTTTGGTGGCCGTCCATGGCCGCGGACGCCCGGGAGTTCGTACTGGCCTGCACCACCTGCGCCCAGGAGCAAGGCATCCCACCAGCCCGCCAGCGGTCTCCTCCGTCCCCTACCCATCCCAGGTCGTCCTTGGAGTCACATTGGTCTGGACTTTGTCTGTGGACTCCCCCTCTGAAGGTAACGACACTATTTTGACCATTGTCGACCGATTCTCCAAAGCAGTTCATTTCGTTCCCTTCCCAAGCTTCCCTCAGCCTCAGAGACCGCAGAGCTCCTGGTCCAGCACGTGGTTCGCTTACATGGGATCCCCGTCGACGTTGTGTCGGACCGTGGTCCCCAGTTTTCCTCCCACGCCTGGAAGTCGTTTTGCCAGGCCCTGGGGGCCTCTGTCAGCCTGTCCTCCGGCTACCACCCCCAGACGAATGGCCAGACCGAGAGGGCCAACCAAGACCTGGGGACTGCACTGCGGTGCATCACAGACCGAACCCCTCCTCCTGGAGCAATCTGCTACCCTGGGTTGAGTATGCGCACAATTCCCTAACCAGCTCTGCCACTGGTCTCTCCCCTTCGAGTGCTCCCTAGGGTATCAGCCCCCTGTTCCCGGCCCAGGAGGAGGAGATCTCCGTCCCGTCTGTGCAAACCCACATCCGGCGCTGTATTCGGATTTGGGAGGACACCCGCTCTGCTCTCCGTCGCTCCACCGCGCGCACTCAACGCCTGGCGGACCGCCACCGCACCGCAGCCCCCAATACTCTCCGGGACAGCAAGTCTGGCTCTCCACCACTGACATTCCCTCCAGTCCACCTCCAAGAAACTCCAGCCACGTTACATCGGTCCATACAAGGTACAGTCTATCATCAACCCCTCTGCTGTCAAACTCCAACTCCCTCCGGCCCTCAAGATTCACCCCGTCTTTCACGCCTCAAGGATCAAACCTGTCACTACCAGCTCACTGTGCCCTCCGGCCGCTCCCCTCCGCCCCGGATCATCGACAACGCCCCAGCATACACCGTCCGGCGCATCCTGGACATTCGGCGCAGGGGTCGGGGCCACCAATATTTGGTGGACTGGGAGGGTTATGGCCCCGAGGAGAGGAGCTGGGTTTCCCCAGCTCATCCTTGACCCTTCCCTCATTCGGGACTTCCACCGAACCCACCCTCAGAAGAACAGGCCTGGTGGGTCGCCAGGAGGCTCCCGTTGAGGGGGGGGTTCTGTTACATCGCTGTCCGCCCTGTTCACTTTCCTTGTGTTTTTCTGCCACTTTGTTCCTTGCGTGTCATGTCTGGTTTTTGCGTTCTCCTGGGTTGTCTGTGTTATGGGCGCGGCTTCGCCGCAATCTGTAAATTGTTGTTCCCTGCACATTTTGCACGCTGCCCCAATCTGTTTCTTGTTCCTCGTTTCGTTTAGCCTGTGACAATTGTTGTTCCCTGCACATTTTGCACGCTGCCCCAATCTGTTTCTTGTTCCCTCGTTTCGTTTAGCCTGTCACATTGTTTTCCCCTAACACATTCTGCACGCTGCCCTTATTAGTTAATGCTTTTGCCTATTTAAACCCGGCACTCGTTTAGCCCATTGCCTTTGCGTACTAGTTTTTCTAGCACTGCTTTCTTTTGGTTACCTGTTCCTGACTTCGCGAATATTCCTGAATCTGCCTGTGTTTATTTTGTTTCTTGTTTAGTAGCCGCACGGCTTTCCTGTTTTTTGCCGGTTGTTTTTGGATTCCCTGTTTCTCGTTTATTTAGCCGCACGGCTTTCCTGTTTTGCCTGTTTGTTTTTGGACGGCTTGTTTCCGTCACTTTTATTTGTTCCGTGATTAAACGCCTCCTGAGCGGAGCGCAATTACCATCTCCGTGTCGAGTCCGCTTTTGGGTCCAGGTCTGCATTTACCGCACGTAACAAGAAGTATACATTCACAAAGGAAAATAAAAAATATTTAATTCTCCTAATATCCTAGCAATTGATCTCACAAATGTGAGAAACTCGTCTCAGTCACATGTATGTTTGTAACAGACCATATGTGGTACAAAGGTTTGCACACGTGCAATTATTGATGCAGTCCTGGATATGCATATTTCTGTACCCCAATCCCATTAGTGGATTCTTCAAGCTGGGTAAAAAGTGCAGAAGGGCTGAAAACGAAATCCCATTATAGCCATGAGGTAGATGGAAAATGACTGTTTGGATGCAGAGGGCAGGAGTGCTAATGTCCAGGGTCACTTTGATGTGCACTGGATAGCAATATCACATCAGCAGTCACAGTAAAATGAAAATGATGAATCTCTTTAGATGAGTCTCTGTTAGTGCAGTTATGCTGACCCCTCCCTTGTGCACATGATCCATTGTGACATCTCTGATATTCCTGAATCAGAACCCGTCACGAAAAAACAGGATGCCGTTGAGCCCGGATCATCTCCACAACAGCAGTTATAACATATCAGAAAACGAGAGAGGTCAATTAGACATGACATAGATCTATGTTATATTACAGCTGATGTGAGCTGGTGTGCCTGATAATCGCAGGCCAATGTTTTCTTCCAGTCCGTCCCTGTGTAACACCTTCTCTCCATTGAAATTACATTTTCTTTCTTTCTTTCAATCTTTTGCTGACCATCGATGGGTGCTCCATCTACCCCTCCTCTGAAGTCCATAACCTGGGTGTCATTCTTTATTCCACTCTCTCATCTGAAGCACATATCAAGTCCATCACCAAATCGGCCTTCTTTCACCTAAAGAACAAATCCAGACTCTGGCCATCATTACATTTACATTTTTTTACATTTTAAGCATTTAGCAGACGCTCTTATCCAGAGCGACTTACAAGATGTGCATTAATACATGGTAGGAACAATCATAGTTAGTGCACGGGATCAGTGCAGGAATACAGCAATAGACATCATTACAGGCATCTGCGTACCATACCTGTAACACCGGGAAGGAAAATGTTAGTGACATTTTTTGGGGGGGAGTATAGTGTTGAACAAGTAAACAGTGGTGAAGACAATTTAGCTAGATGGACAGAGTTCAGTGGTAGTGCAGTTTGAACAGGTGGCTTTGAGTCTCTTGCGGAAGATCGCAAGTGATTCCGCGGTCCTGACCGATTGTGGAAGATCGTTCGATGGGTGCTCCATCTACCCCTCCTCTGAAGTCCATAACCTGGGTGTCATTCTTTATTCCACTTTCTCATTTGAACCACATATCAAGTCCATCACCAAATCGGCCTTCTTTCACCTAAAGAACAAATCCAGACTCTGGCCATCACTCACCGACTCCATGGCAGAGACCCTCATCCATGCCTTTGTGACCTGTCACCTGGACTACTGCAATGGAGTCCTATTCAGGGTGCCCAGTAAAGCCCTAGACAGGCTCCAGTATGTCCAGAACTCTGTGCCCAGGGTTCTCACACGCTCAAAACCCTGGCAGCACATCACCCCCACCCTCCAGCACCTCCACTGGCTCCGGCTCAAGTCCCATGTCTCATTTAAAATTCTCCTCCTCACCTATAAGTCTCTCCATGACCTTGCCCCACAATACCTCTCGGACCTCCTCCACCCCTACACCCCCTCTCGAAGGCTACGCTCCTCTGACACTGGACTCCTCATCACTCCCCACACCAGGCTGTGCACTGTGGGGGACAGGGCCTTTAGTGCAGCTGCTCCTAGCCTCTGGAATGCCCTCCCTGCATCAACCCACAATGCAGAGTCCACCTCTATTTTTAAATCCAGACTGAAGACTCACCTCTACAGCCTGGCTTTTTTGTAGTTTAGTTCTCCTCATTTCTAGGACTTTTGTGCTTTGTTTTTAAATGGAGCCAATTGTTTAAATAAATAAAATAATGTTTTACTTTCCCTTTTTATACTGTACAGCCTCCTTGGGTTCCTAGAAAGGCTCAAATTCAACGTATTGTTATTGTTAGTGTTGTGTGCACAGTGTGTTTCAGTTCCCTCTTGCCTTGCTAGAACTGAGCTGCAGTTTTTGTACGGGGGTGTATATAATCTGTATCACTGTGGTATTCGGCCAAGGCACTAAGCTGATTGTTGCTGGTAAGTCCCTTTTCATTTCTTTAATTACATTATTATCGAATATGCACTATTTTTGGTTATCTTGCAGTTTTGTTAGTCATATACTGTGGGTATTAATCTAAAGTGTAGGTATATGTTATCAAATGCAGCTTTGTCATTTTAACAGCAAGTTCCATGCTTCAAGATCGAGACAAAAGTTCTTTCCTGTGGGCTTTTAGTGTTCTTCTCTCTAAAAAATAACTTTCTAGATTTGAATGAAATTAACTTAATCCTGTGTCCTTTTATATAACACGATTTTTCATGAAATAAGAAGAAAACAAACTTTTGATGGAACTTTATAGTCATTTGTTTTATAACTAACATTAATGATTTTATATTCATTTAGAAATGATACAGGACTCCCATTTATTTCCCGTTTAAAAAAGATTTTAAAGTGAAAATTTGAATGTAATTTCTTGGAAACAAAAAATCTGTCATCACAACATCCGAATGATTTATAGATTTTCTGTCAATTCTATAGCCTACATTTCTGTACTTCAAGAAATCAATTGAACCCTCAAATTGTGAGATCATTGACACATTTATTTGAAGCATGAATATGTATTTTGCCTGATTAAGTTAAACCTGTGGCACAGATTATGTAATGAAAATGGCCAGTTACAGAAACATAATTATTTTATTAATGAGAATGACTTTAAGTTTGGTGAAATTCAAGCATGTATCAAACGTTATGGTGAAAATGTTACTTATGTCTGTTTCAAACCAGTCAGCTATACATTTCTTTAAAATCTTTTTTTATTTGACGAAGTCGTTACATTTTTTAATAGTTTAATTTCTCTCTTCCAGACTCTTCTCTTGCCGCCCCAGCCCTCTCTCTCCTCCCTCCATCAAGTGAGGAGCTGAAGACAGACAAAGCCACGCTGGCGTGTTTGGCGCAGATGTCTGTGGGGTTCGCTGATGTCAGCTGGACATCGAACGAGGGTCCAGTTACTGACGGGGTTTTTACCAGCTCCGCTAAACAGCAACCCGACAAAAGCTTCGGTCTGAGCAGCTTCTTAACCATCAAGCCCTCCCAATGGATCAGCGGCCGTGTCTTTTCCTGCAAAGTATCTGTCGGGTCTAGATTCACGGAGAAAAGTATTACAAAATCTGACTGCAGTGAGTAAACTTTGGCGACATGACATGATTTCACGTGTCAAAAGTGAACTTCGTTTTTATCCGCTTCGAATCTGTGATAGATTTGCATGTATCTGATAATGTATCGAGTGCAATTATCTTAATGAATGTAAATTCATTCTTGATTAAATAACATTAGTATGCTTTCACAGTGAAATGTATTTCTTGCGCTTATTTGTGAAAGGGGTTTTATGTTTTTCTTTGTGCTTGAATTAAATAAAAATCATTGCATATATTAAACTGACGTATTTTTTGGTGTGTGCGACAGAGAGAGGGGGGGGGGGATAACAAAAACACGTTCATGTTAAAAATGGCACAAAATCTCTGTGTGAAAAAGGGATTAAATACATTCTTATAAGGACAGCATCAAACAGCACAGTTGTTCATCAGTGCCCACTGGACGCGTCTGTCTGCACTAGTAAAATGGTCCACTAGAGGGCAGAGGAGAACAACAGAAAAACGCCTGAATTCATCTGTACACACAGGTCTCTGAGATGGGAGAAGCACATTACACTCCAGTATAAATGCAACTCACAACATTCCCACAACATCCTAGCAATATTGTCACTCTGATACAGCGTTAGGGAAATGCTCTGTTTAGGCAACTGGTTGAATAGGTTTGCTGTGCAGGCCCAGCCATGAGAGCCCTACTGATCCTGTAGAGGGCGACAGAGAGACGGCCCCACCACTGAAACTGAGACACAGCTGCTGGATTCACACACTTTATTAAAAGCGCCATGCAAATGAGGAAGTGATTTTATCTCCTTTCACCAGTGAGAGGGACAGCCCCCTGTCTGCGTATAGACCTGCAGGTGTGGAGAGGGGAGGACCAGACAGCACATAATGTTACTATAATATTGTAGCAACATTACCATATCGCTTCAGAAACCTAATAATAATGCTGTCTGTTATAGTCTGGTATGCATGGAGAAGGGAGGTAGACATAAATCATATCCCCAGAATGCTTCTTTTGTGTTGCAAGAACATTGTCACATTGCTTCAGTCAAAACAATGTGATGTGAATGTTGTCTGGTGACATTGCACTGCAGGTGTGAGGAGGGGGCGACAGCATGAATATAATTTACTGGTGGCAGTTGTATAATGTTGTAGCATGTTTTCATATTGTTAGAAAGCAACAAAGGCTGCTTGGTCATAGACCTGCAGGTCTGGGGAGGGAGGCCTGGTCTGTACATGATATTACTCATCAAGTCCCGGGAATATAAAAGTAACATGAGCCTGTGCCCATCACATGTGGGGATTTAGTGTGACTGCAGAGAAAGAGGATTCCACACTGATATATCTGCTTTGATTGGCGCATTGTGTTTGTGTGTGTTGGTTTGTGTGTGCTGGTGCTTTTCTCCTTGTGTGTGAATGGGATTGTTGGGGTTTCTCCTGCCTGCTGTTCCTGACTCCATGCCTCTATTATGAGTGGGTGTGTCTCATTAACATCAGTCCCTGAGCTCATTTTTAGTGGGACAGAGAGCAGAGAGGATGGGCAGGGCACACACAGCTCACACACGTCTGGTAAGTCAGTAGCTCATTGTAGAAGAATATTCTCTTCAGCTCTCTTATTATCACTGATGGAATGGAGGTGGAAAGAATCGTGAGCAGCTGTGATTGGCTGAGTGCAGAGGCTCCTCCCTTTCCATCTCCCTGACCGGCCCCTTATAGCTGTGTCCTGCAGCCTCTCCTCTCCTCACACTCCAACCCTGCTCATCTCTCAGCTGGACAGTAAGGGCCGTTCACACCACACACTGACAACATGCTGGGGACACTCTGCACTCTCATCACTCTGCTCTCATGTAAGAACTAATTCACGTCAATTTTAACATTGTTCCATTACATTCATGTTTAGTATTAAAGATATATTTTCTCTCAAACAAATATTTTATTTCCCAGGTGTGAGTGGAGTGACAGTGGTGACACAGAAGCCTCCTGTTCTGGCAGTGAGTAAAGGAGAGACGGCCACTATGGACTGTAACCTCGGGACTGTGACTAACAGTGCTGCTTTCTGGTATAAGCAAGTTCCAGGTGGAGTTCCTCAGTTTGTTTTGTATTTTTACCATCCTAACAGCTCTCCCACCTATGGAACCGGTTTCTCCTCCAGCCACTTCACATCTAACCATCAGACTCAATCAGATTATCGATTAATGATTAAAAATGTAGAGGCAGGAGACTCAGCAGTGTATTACTGTAACACATGGGATGACTCTGCTAAAGAGTGGGTATCACAGTGATTCACACCATGACAAAAACCTCTGTGCTTCACTTCTGCTTTTAAGCTGCTTCAGGAAGGAGAGAGCTTCAACCTCAGAGCAGGGTGTGAGTTCAGTCAAGATGAACCAGGTTCTCTCGACCATGTCAGCAATAGTCAAATGTTTATACAGTGCTTTGTTAGACCATTAATTATAAAGAATAGCTGATCATCAACAGAGACAATCAAGACAATCTGCTGTAATCATACAGCTTTCTGTAACTGTGCCATGAATTCATAAACTATTTATAATATAACAGAAATGCCACAAAGTGCCAAAACACCAATCAGCTAAATCATTATGCATGCCTACTTGCTTTGTTGTCTGTATTCATTTTATTTTGTGATTGTGGTGTTTGCAGAGAAAAACAAATGGCTTGGTTTTCAAGGTTGCAAACACTTTATTAGAGCACATCGCTCTGATACAGATACATCATACTGCCACGTCAGGAAGCTCTGAACTCCATCCACTCCCTCGCTTATCTCTACTTCCCGGCTGACACGTCACCTGTCAGGTGAGTCCGAGAACGTGGGCGTGTTGCCGCAGGGAATTCTGCCTCTCTCTCCAGTGCTCACTACACAAGCCCCCCCAGAATTTACTGTGGCAGCAAAACGCCTAGGGGTCTGGATTACACGGCCAAACCTCCCCAGTCTCTTGCCCGCAGCCCCGGACGGATCAGGACCCATACCAGAGTCAGTTTTAGGGCTGTCACCAGGGTCAGGGTTTAAGTCAGGGGCAGGATTTCTCGACCTGAGAGCGGGAGGGCGACCTCTGCGCGGAGGACAAGCGACCTTTACCGGCGAATCTAAATCGACGTGCGCCGGTTTTAAGCGGTCTATAGTAATGCGGTCAGATCTACCACCGATATCCAAAACAAAAAATTTCTCCCCGGACTTTATTACTCGAAATGGTCCCTCGTAAGGAGGCTGCAAAGGGCTACGATGCTTATCTTGGCGCACAAACACAAAGCGCCTCACCCAAACCTGGATGAACATGGGAGCGGGCAAACCGTGATGTGTCGTAGGCACAGGAGCGAACGATTTTTAGACCGCCCCGCAGAACCGGAGCTGGCGCGTAGCTGACCAAGGCACCGAACAGCTAGGTAGAAACTCCCTGGTACGTGCAACGGTTGCCCATAAACCAGCTCCGCAGAAGATGCTCCTAAATCAGCCTTAGGGGCCGTCCTAAGACCCAGTAAGACCCATGGGAGCGTATCAAACCAAGCGTCCCCCTGCAGTGCAGCGGAGGGACACCTTTAATGAACGGAAAACGCTCGCACATCCCGTTAGCCTGAGGGTGATACGCCGTAGTCCAATGCAGCGTCACCCCAACTGCCGAGCTATCGCCGCCCACAACTCTGACGTAAACTGAGCCCCACGGTCGGAGGATAAATCGGCCGGAACCCCAAACGCGAGACCCACGCACTAATAAACGCCCGAGCCACCTCAGCAGTGGTGGTGGACGTCAGCGGTATTACCTCCGGCCAACGCGTGGTCCTATCTACAATTGTTAAAAGGTGTGTGTAACCCCGCGACGGAGGCAACGGCCCCACTAGATCCACATTAACGTGGTCAAACCGCCTTTCAGGGACGGCGAACGGCGCTAAAGGAGCCTTAGTGTGCTTGTGAACTTTAGCCCGTTGACACGCTAAGCAAGCATTCACCCAGTCACGAACATCCTTTTTCAGGCCATGCCACACAAACCTTCCAGACAATATTTTTTGCGACGCCTTGCGGCCCGGATGGGATAGGTTGTGTAAAACCTCAAAATACGCCGCTGCCAAACCACCGCACCACCGGTCTGGCGACCCCGGTGGACACATCACAAAGGAGTGGGTGCATGAAGGACCAAAACTCACCTCCTGCAGCTGCAGACCTGTAGTCGCTCGCGCGTAACGCCTGCACTTCGGGATCAGACGCCTGGTCAGCAGCCATTTGCCCGTAATCCACCCCTAAATTGACCGCGTCCACTATGGACCGCGAAAGACAGTCAGCCACCACGTTGTCCTTACCTGCGACGTGCTGGATGTCCGTGGTGAATTCGAGACGAATGCCAACTGCCTTTGCTGACGGGCGGACCATGGCTCCTTAACCATAGCCATAGCTAGGGCTAAAGGCTTGTGGTCTACAAAAGCCGTGAACGTGCGGCCTTCGAGCAGGAACCGGAAATGACGCACAGCTAAATAAAGAGCAAGGAGCTCACGATCGAACGTGCTGTAATTGCGCTCAGCAGGACGGAGCTGGCGGCTAAAAAAGCAAGCGGCTGCCAAACCCCATTAACTAGCTGTTCATGCGCCCGCCAACCGCAAAATCCGATGCATCCGTGGTTACAGAAACCGGCACGTCCGACCAAGGGTGCGTAAGTAGGGTAGCATTCGCTAATGCCTCTTTCGTTTTTAAAAAGCATGCGACATCTCGGCCGACCAACTTACCAGTTGCTTTGCTGTAGCCCCTTTAAGGGCAGCGTGCAGGGGCAGCATTAGCCGAGCGGCTCTGGGAATGAAACGATGGTAAAATTTACCATGCCTAAAAACTCCTGCAAAGCCCGAACTGTAACCGGTCGCGGAAAATTTTGAATAGCCTCGACCTTAGAAGGGAGGGGCACCGCACCTTCCCGGGTGACGCGGTGGCGAGGAAATCCACCACGGGAACCCCAAATTGACATTTCGCCAGATTAATAATTAACCCGTGTTCGCTGAGGCGCGCAAAAGGGCCCGGAGATGGGCCTGGTGCTCATCACTGGTGACACTGGCCACCAGGATGTCGTCTAAATAAACGAAAAGAAAAGGCATATCCCGCAAAACCCTATCCATTAAGCTGAAAAGTTTGGGCGCGTTTTTAACCCGAAAGGCATTCTTAAAAACTCAAATAGCCCAAACGGGGTTATTACCGCGGTTTTAGGGGATATCTTGCGGCTGAACCGGAACCTGGTGATAACCCCTGATCAAATCAATTTTCGAAAACAAAACCCTCCCAGCTAATCGAGCCGAGAAATCCTGTATGTACGGTATAGGGTAGCGGTCAGGAGTCGTGGCGTCATTAAGTCGTCGATAGTCCCAAGAAGGGCGCCACCCCCTTTTTCGGAACCAAGTGGAGGGGTGAGGCCCAAGGACTGCTGGACCTACGCACAATCCCCAAGCGTTCCATGGAGTCAAACTCCGCTTTAGCCACAGCCAGCTTCTGCGGGTCCAACCGCCTTGCCCCGGGCGTGGCCGGCGGACCCGTAGTGGCGATAAAATGATCCACCCCATGCTTGACGGCTGCCGAAGAGAACGGGCGTAGGTGAGGTCCGGGGAATCCATCAGGAGGCGCTGAAACATATCCGCAGATGACAGGGCGCTAGACAGCTTGGACGCGTCCCGGTGCTGCTGGGAGAACCCGGAAGCGTTGCGAATGTCTCCGCATTCACCAGCCGTCTGTTCCTCACATCGACCAGCAGGCTGTTAGCACACAGAAAATCTGCCCAACAACGGGTAGACACAGACGCTAGTACAAACACCCACTGGAAATGTTGCCCATGAAAACAAAGGTCCACTGCTCGTCTGCCAAAAGTGGGGATAGTGCTGCCGTTGGCTGCCTCCAGAGGTGGTCCACGACCCCCAGTCTGTACGTCCAAAGCAGACGCAGGAGGACGCTAACCTGCGCGCCTGTGTCGCATAGAAATCGTCGATCAGAAACAGAGTCCGTAACAAAAGCAAACTGCTAGTCTTGCCGACACTCAACGCAGCTAATGGGCGTCGGCTCTGCCGTTTTCGACGCGAAGAGCAAGGCGGACGGCACTGCTTAGCGCGTGTGCCAAACCTGGCATGATAGTAGCAGAGGCCCGCTGTAGGTCGCTGCCGCTGGGTAGCGGCGATGACATCCTCCGGATAGCCAGCACATCAGCAGCGCCAACCACCCTTACTGCAGGACCGGCATCCGGCTGGAGTTTAAAACTTTATCGGCTTCCCTGGCCAGAACCCTGAGGTCTTTCACCGGGAACCTGCCAGAGTTGCACGCACTTGACTGGGCATCTGCTGCATAAACAATTCCCGGAATATGAAACACGGTTGGTGGTTACCCAAAAGTGTCAGCATATGGTCCATTAACTCCGACGGTTTAGAATCCCCAAACCAGGCAGTGTAAGGAGCTTGCGAGCACGCTCAGGTTCTGACAGCTCGAAAGTCTCCAACAGGAGCTGTTTGAGAGCCAAGTACTTATCGCCTTCCGGGAGGATCCTGAAGTAGGCTTAATACCCGCGATGCTGTCGAACTATTTAGAGCAGCAACCACGTAGAAGTACTTCGTGTCCTCCTGCGTTATGCCTCTCAACGCGAACTGCGCCTCCGCTTGAGCGAACCACACGGCATGTTCCTGCCAGAACTCCGGGAGCTTGAGAGCGACGGCGTGCATCTTCGTAGAAAAAAATAATCACTGGGAATCGTCCGAAGAAACGTCGGGTCACCAATGTGGTGTTTGCAGAGAAAAACAAATGGCTTGGTTTTCAAGGTTGCAAACACTTTATTAGAGCACATCGCTCTGATACAGATACATCGTACTGCCACGTCAGGAAGCTCTGAACTCCCTCCATCCACTCCCGCTTATCTCTACTTCCCGGCTGACACGTCACCTGTCAGGTGAGTCCGAGAACGTGGGCGTGTTGCCGCAGGGAATTCTGCCTCTCTCTCCAGTGCTCACTACATGATGTTATTTATGTCAGAAATATAATGTCATGGGGGCCCCTGGGTGGCACGACCAGTAAAGGCACTTGTCCTAAGTGCAGGTTGTCCTAAGTGCAGGTTGCCCTAAGTGCAGGTTGTCCTGAGTGCAGGTTGTCCTAAGTGCAGGTTGTCCTAAGTGCAGGTTGCCCTAAGTGCAGGTTGCCCACTGTCTGCCCCAGGTGGAGGGGGGAGGGAAGCCTGCATTAGTTTTCTGCGTACAAGCGAGTCTGTGTGTGTTTGAACAGCAGTCAGTGGCAATGGAAACAAGAGAAGGTGTCGCCCGATTGGGTGCTCTCAAAGGTCCCCTTTATGAACTGTGTAATGAGTGGATGCAGCCCATTGTGCAGCCCTGAGTATCAGCAGGACATGCTGAATCAGCAGCTACATAGACCATAAGGATACAGTCACCTTTACACATTTTATCAGTAGTTGGTGCTTCAACCCCCAGGGTGGACATGACCCCCACGTTTGAGAGGCCCAGACTATCATGAAAACCATTTGAAAAGTTTAGTTAAAGAGTAAAAAAGAAAATTAAGGTAGAGGAAAATTCTACAGGTTATTTATAGAATTTATAGAATACAAAGTAAATAAATAAAATGAACATTTTGGAAATAATTTTTAGAAAGAGGTAATTATAAATTAAGAAATGATTGAAGAAATTAAGATATATTGAAGTATCCCTCTGAAGACCACAAAAAGAAACCAGTTCTCAGAGGAAAATGTGAAAATGACCTTTTCTCCTTTTAATTTTATTAAAATTAGTTTCCTGACAGCAGCTGTGATTGGCTGAGT
>JAINUG010000038.1:6833509-6910875 GCA_029706075.1 Aldrovandia affinis | reverse complement strand
AGCCACACCCTGCTCCAAACAACCACATCAACTACAGTACTGATCCAAACATGCGGGTAATCTATATCTACAGTACTGATCCAAACATGCGGGTAATCTATATCTACAGTACTGATCCAAACATGCGGGTAATCTATATCTACAGTACTGATCCAAACATGCGGGTAATCTATATCTACAGTACTGATCCAAACATGCGGGTAATCTATATCTACAGTACTGATCCAAACATGCAGGTAATCTATATCTACAGTACTGATCCAAACATGCGGGTAATCTATATCTACAGTACTGATCCAAACATGCAGGTAATCTATATCTACAGTACTGATCCAAACATGCGGGTAATCTATATCTACAGTACTGATCCAAACATGCAGGTAATCTTTAGTTTAGTTTCGTTTATTTGACATTTCACTTTAAAAGAATACAATACATGTGATCCTTCTTGTTATGAAACTACATACAACTGTATGATATACATGTACATATACATCTATATAATAACTGTTGTTATTATAACTACAGTACTGATCCAAACATGCAGGTAATCTATAGCCACACTACAGCAGCACACATCCAGCGCGTGCTCATTTAGGGTGTAAGCTGTGGTATATGTGTTACAGTGCTCTCTGGATTTAAAGGTTCATTAGCATGATAAATGTTAGGCTGTATCTAAATCACACCCTGATGAAGGCTAGCCGAAGCCACCACACATGGGCATTCGTCACTGTTTGTTTTCAGTTCTCAAGCTCCCGAAAGGATATGGCACAAAAATAAACACAATCAACGAACTTGGCGGTGAGAAGTGCCTCGGATGTTTCTGGAAGTGTTTTTTTTCTCCGTAGGTGCAGCCTTTCACCTCGTTCAGATCACTGTTCACCTCGCACACCTGGAAACTTGCTGAACTGGTATTAAAATATGATTGTACTCGTCATTCAGCCGTGGCTGTTCAGAGACTGTAACATCCTGGGATTTCTCTCCTTGGCAACAGGGCTCACGGTGAGGAATTCCCTCGTCCACGGTCAGAGTGGAAATTCTGCACTAGTGTTCTGATACTACAACATAACGCACCGAGGTTGTGAGTGTTCAAACACGAGCACCGTGTCCCAGCGTCCTCCAGCTCCTGTGATAATCACGTGCGCCTGCGACTCTCTCAGTCTCTCCACTGGCCCGCAGCACGACACGCACTATTAAAAATGTAAAAAAGTGCGCTCATTACAGGCCCGGGGTCCCCGTCTCGAACCCAGGTGCTGTAAACCCGGCTGGCCATTAAGCGGTTTTGAGAAAATATATATATATATATCCCCCTTCCTCTCGATGGAATTTTTGCCAAAAGAGAGAGCGAGAGAGAGAGAAAAAAACACACAAAAAAACAGTTAAATGTAATTCTTTTGAGCGAGTGAGATGTTAACACAACCCCCCTTTATCGGGATGCTTCGAGAGGTTAGGCGAACAACGGAGCTAAATATAGACACTCGGCGTCTGGGCTTCAGAGGCAGGAACTCTGGCCGAAGTGCTTCTGCCCGGCAGTGGGATTTGTGTTTCTGCTGACGTGATGTGTGGGGGGGGAGATTACTGATGGATGTGATTTGTCAGGCGACGGACAGGGCTGGTGCAGAGGGGGGGGGGGGTGTGGGGGTGAGGGTGAGGGGGTCACGGTGCAGGCCCCTGGTCCCTGGACGGAGGTCTCCGTCTTGCGCTCGCTGTCCCGGCCTGACCTGCATCGTGTCCGGCGTGGCGTGGGGGCCTGGGTGTCAGCGTGTCCGCTCTGGGACACTGACAGACTAATGACACTGACCGCCAGCAGGTCAGTGATCCCTTAATGAGGTGAGTGCTGCGAGGCCGGCCTAGGGCCTGGGTTTGCCGGGGGGAACGCGCTCACTCGCTCTCTGTTTCTACTGTCACGGCCGCCCGCTCTGTGGGACACGCAGACACACACACACGCTCCGCCGACACACACTGACCGTGTCCACCCCCGCTGGAGGAGTCTGGTTAATGTGTGTGTTCGCCGGGCGTGAAGGTCTTTTCCTGTGACCACCGCTGGCCTCCGGTCGAGACTGCACTACAACTCCCAACTCCCAACTCCCAAGCAGTGGATACTAAACTACAACTCCCAAGCAGTGGATACTAAACTACAACTCCCAAACAGACAAGATAGAGGTTGAGTGTGAGAGGGAGAGCAGCAGAAAGCAGCAAAGTGAGGTTGCAGTTGTCTGCCCTGCCCCCAGAAGAGACTGACAGCGCAGTATAAGTCAGTAAAAGGCCAAACGTCTGCAGGTTCAGAGACAGAGTGCAGAGTGTAGTCACGGTCCTGTGTGTCACACACACATGCGCTCTGCTCCAAAGTTCACACTCTGGCGTGGGAGCGTAGCGGAAACCGTCACTAAACGGGGAGGGGTTCTGGGCTCTGAAGGCCTCCCGGGAGACTGGCGGCTCCCCGCGGGGCCGTGCCTGTAATCACACACACGTCAGGCGCCCGAGATATCTTTAATTGGCACGGCTTAATTATGAAGGGGGCGCGCCCGGAGAGAGGGAACGGAGCCGGCGCTGAGCCACCCGCCACCCTCCCCTCCCCTCCCGTGTAGCGGGCCAGGACGGCCACCTGTGTCCTGCCAGGGTGGGCCCCCCCACCCATCTGCCACCGCACAGCACCCTCAAACACAGGCACCTCTCCCGCTGCTGTAATTAGCCCCAGGACGGCAGCGGCGGCACCAGACCAGCAGATGTGCAGATGTGGAAACGCTGCAAACGCTGCAAACGCATTCATTAAAAAAAGGGCTGGCCTAGTTTCGGGGTGTGTGTGATGCAACACGTTTACGAGGTCCGGTTCCAATGAGTCGTCCTTGCGTTCCGCGCTGCACTGCCGCATCACGGGCGGAATCGAGAGGATTTCCATACGGGGGGACACGCACGGTGAGCGGGTTTGAAGGCCAGGGCCGGTACGTGTAAAGCATCTCAGAGCAGGAGTGCTGATCTAGGATCAGGTTTCTCCCTGTCCACATCCTAACCTCATCCATTACGAGCCAAAAAGGCTAAACTGATCCTAGATCAGCACTCCTGCCCGAAATGCTTCATACATGTCGGCTCGGCGTGAGACTGCCAGTCTAGTGTGAGTACCGATCGACCACGGCTGCTGTGGTTGTCACGATGCTCCAGGGGGCGGTCAGGCTTGCACAGGTGTGACCCCGAGGCCAGCCGCGGACTCGTTATGTTCCTGTTTATGTTTTTATCTTATTTCTTAGATGATGTTTGATTGAATTTTGTATTGATGCATTCTATTTTTATTGATGTAAAGCACCCTGTGCACCCGTGCTGAGAAGGGCGCTATAGAAATAAAGTTTTACTTACTTACTTTACTTACTTGCATCAGAAACGTCACCTCAGACGCCAGGGTCTGGATGGAAGCTTTTTTTGGGGGGGTTTTGGTTTTGGTTTTTTTTTCGAGCCACGCGTTTCCATGACGATGGCGCTAAAAGAACACCGCACTCAGGGGTGAGCGGATGTGATCGCGAGAGCCGCCCCGCCAAAATGGTTCTGTCGCTCAACAAGCGAGCCCCACAGATTAGCCCCGCGCTCTCTGAGAGACGAAAGTGCCCCGGAGAGCCCAGCCATCTTGTCCCAGCGTGGGAAGACTCAACTCACGGACCTGCGCGGTTCTCACTTCACAAAATGTGACATTATTTTTCACAACGGTGAACTTCACTAATTGGAAAACCACTGATCACAGCTTCGGTTGACAATCTACCTAATTAATGAGCGCTAAAGCCCAAGTGCTTCGGCTTCCTTGGTTTAAAATGTGAAGTGTCACTCATGTTGTACAAAGTGTTTGATGTGAATTTGCTGATCTGCGTGCTTGTTGCATTTTATTGTAAAATATGTTGATGAAAGGACAGAACATTTATAATGATGCACAATGAATAAGACATGAATAAGGCTGTTCTCGGTACAAGCATGTTCTTGTGTTCAGTTATGTAAACAATTAAAATCACACGCAAAGCACATGTGCACTCACTCACTCACACTGAAACTCACACACACACACACTCCACACAAACACACACTCCACACAAACACACACTCCACACTCCACACTCACACACTCCCACACTCCCACACTCCCACACTCCCACCCACACTCCCCTCCCACACTCCCACACTCCCACACACTCCCACACTCCACACTCCAGACTCCACACTCCACACTCCACACTCCACACTCCCACACTCACACACTCACACACTCACACATTCACACACACACACACACACACACACACACACACTCACTCACACACACACTCCACACACTCACACTCTGAGCTGGGATACAGGTGGACAGCTGTCACACAGTACCTGACAGCTTCATCAGCAGTTCGGACGCCATCTTGTTGCCGATATCCTGGCTCAGCAGGCCACTCTTTCTGAGTGGGGTTTTCTCCCGGGGCTTCTGGGTAATCTGGGCCGGCCGTACCAATCCCTCGGCCTGGGGCTCCTCCTTCACACACACCGGGGCCTTCAGGGCCTCCTTCTGGCTAGCCGCTACGGGGGGGGAAGAAAAGAGGGGGTCACAAGGTATTCTGGCCCTGCACAGATGGAAGGACGTCCTGACTGAGCATCAGGTGTGGTTCTGTGTGGCTCAGTAGGTAGAGCATGGCGCTAACAGCGCTTAGGTTGTGTGTTCGACTCCCATTGGGATCACAGATAGTGAAAAATGTATGCATTCACTACTGTAAGTCGCTTTGGATAAAAGCGTCTGCTAAATGGCGTATATATTATACATTACAGGTCTGCAGGGCTTCTCCACCCCGTTTCCATTACACCTGGTTCACCTGCCCCACCTGTGGAACATTAGGCTTAGCTGCCTCACATTACGCTTAAGTGCCCTTGAGCAAGGCACTGAACCCCTAACTGCTCCAGGGGCGCCGTACTATGGCTGACCCTGCGCTCTGACCTCTCTGATGGAATACATATGTATAGTGGTCTATGTGTGTGTGTATCTAGGAGAGATATGTGAAAAAGACAAATTCCAATTACCTTGTGTAACATGGCAATAAAGTATATTCTATATTCTATATTATATTCTACTTAGACCGGTTCTACCTAGTGATGGGTGGACGAGGTGTCCCGACACCACCTGTGGTCGAGGCTACCACGTGCCATCAGTGACACACCGGTTTGAACCGATCCTTGCGCTTTGTGGCAAAGAGCAAAACCTGTCGATCGGTTCAAACAAGTCGAGTGACTGACAGCTAGTTGCGTCTCCGCTCATCTCTGGTCTCACGACCCCTCATTCTCCCACAACTAACTACACCTGCTCTCTAGAGCCCCCGGTGGATCATAACCCTGTCCTCAGTGACGCCGGGTCGAGATTACACACGATATATAAACGACATCAACTCGATATAAACGCTGAGCCTTTCTTGGCGTGACGCACGGACAGCTCTGCTGGCGTCAGCCGCTGCTCTCGTGAGCGGGGCTGCATTCCGCCGCGTTTCCCTCGGCCGTCCAGTGTCCAGCGGGCGAGACAGCGGGCCTGTTTTTAATCTCGTGGACTCGGAGACGGCGGGGTTTAATTACGCACAGAGAGAGAGACGACGCCAGTGGCGCAGAGGCAGAGCTGCCGTCGCAGGTTCTGAGGCTACGGAGCGCGGTCAGAGACGTGGGGCATGGCTGTTGTCCTCGTGTGCCGATACGCCTCGTCCCAACATCGGCGTTCTTAGCCAAGGTGCGACGGCCGGAAAATACTTTTTCTGTGACACCCGCGGATGGACTGTACGTCCACCGGGAGATCAAACGGACAGCGAAATAGCGTGACGACAATGGCGATCCTTCTCAATGCAGTGACTGCGAGTAGTAGCCATTCGTGGCAATGACAGTGATCTGTAAACAGGCTTCCTGTCAGAGAGAGGCCAACGTGGAGCACAGCGGAGAGGGCTGGGCAGCCAGAGCTTCAGGTTTACACCCAGGAAGCTCCTTCTGCATCTGGAATGCCCCCAACGAAACACCAACTTATTTTTATACGCGTTAAATGATGCATATCATGCGCATTGTAAGTAAGATGGCTAAAAATGACTTTTAAAGAGGATGGACTCCACATGCTATTTTATAGCATGTTTTATAGCATGTGTTCATAGTATAAATCTGCCACCAGAACCCGTTTCCACACCTTGTTTGTATGTGTGTGTGTGTGTGTGTGTGTGTGAGTATGTGAGTGAGTGTGTGTGTGTGTGTGTGTGTGTGTGTGTGTGTGAGTGAGTATGTGAGTGAGTGTGTGTGCGTGTATGTGTGTGTGTGTGTGTGTGAGTGTACAAATGACTCTGTACATTTTACTCATTGTTATCACCACTGCTTACATGTGTAATACTGCATTTTGTAATATGTAATTATTTAGAAATCTGTCCAAAAAAACCCTAAAAACTAACTTTTCCTTCCTTTTGTTACAGGTACAGTATCCAGCTGCCAACAATTATGTCTATTACTGTATCACTTCACTTATCTCTTGCGCAAACAATGATTGATCTTATCATGTATTAATGCACATCTTGTAAGTTGCTCTGGACAAGAGCGTCTGCTAAATGCCTAAATGTAAATGAATGTTTGTCTGTGTGAGTGTGTGTTTGTGTGTGACAGAGACCGTGTGTGTGTGTGTATGTGTGAGTGTGTGTGTGTGCGCATGTGTGTTTGTGTGTGTGTGTGTGTGTGCATGTGTGTGTGTGTGAGTGTGTGTGTGTGAGAGAGAGTGTGTGTGAGTGTGTGTGTGCGCATGTGTGTTTGTGTGTGTGTGCATGTGTGTGTGTGAGTGTGTGCGAGAGAGACAGAGAGAGAGAGTGTGTGTGTGTGTGTGTGTTGTGTGTGTGTGTGCAGTGTGTGTGTGTGTGTGTGTGTGTGTGTGTGTGTGTGTGTGTGTGTGTGTGAGAGAGAGAGAGAGAGAGAGTGTGTGTATGTGTGTGTGTGTGTGTGTGTGTGTGTGTGTGTGTCTGGAGCAGTACACATCACAGGGAGCTGAGGGACTGTCACACAGCGTGGCCTCCATCTTATGCAGCCCTCCTGTCCCCCTTCCTCTCAGAGGCTGGGCTCAGAGTGATACTAAATCCACGCCTGTAGCTGCAGCTGCACATGGTTTGGATTTTGGGTCTCGGCGGTGTCCTCGGCACGCAGTCCCATGCGTGTGTGCGGTGAGCAGTGTACCGGTGAACCCGCCGTGGCACTGGCCTTCCCCTCCCCGCCTGATCTGTGAGAAAATGGGTCACGTTTCATCAGCTTCAGATGAAGGATTAATAATTCAGCGTGGAGAAACTTCCCATCGCAGCCAAGAAAGGAGAACAGCCGCTGACAGAACCCTCCCCCCACTCTCTCTTTCTTGCTTTCAATCTCCCTTTCTCTCCCCCCCCCTCTCTCTCGCTCTGCAGATTACAGAGGCTATCTACCTGGACCTGACTGATATTCAGGCAGATGTGGTCACAGCAACAATTTACTCTCCTCTCTGCCCCTGGCCTTGCAGCTGCCCCTGCTGTGTTACATGAGTACCCGTGTTATCAGCCAGCACCATAGAGTGCCTGTGTTATCAGCCAGCACCATAGAGTGCCTGTGTTACCAGTCAGCACCATAGAGTGCCTGTGTTATCAGTCAGCACCATAGAGTGCCTGTGTTATCAGTCAGCACCATAGAGTGCCTGTGTTATCAGCCAGAACCATAGAGTGCCTGTGTTATCAGCCAGCACCAGAGTGCCTGTGTTATCAGTCAGCACCATAGAATGCCCATGATATCAGTCAGCACCATAGAGTGCCCATGATATCAGTCAGCACCATGGTTCCCGTGTTATCTTCAGGACCATAGAGTGCCCGTGTTATCAGCCAGCACCATAGAGTGCCTGTGTTATCAGTCAGCACCATAGAGTGCCTGTGTTATCAGTCAGCACCATAGAGTGCCTGTGTTTTCATTCAGCATCATAGAGTGCCCCTGTCATCAGTCAGCACCATAAAGTGCCCGTGTCATCAGCCTGCACCAGAGTTCCCATGTCATCAATCTGCACCGGCTTAATGATGACGTGCGTCAGACAGGGAGCGAGGAGGCGGGCGGCGCCGGGCCTCCGGGAGATAGCGGGAGGCGCGGGGAGAGAGGAATGACCTTCACATTAGCAACAGCGGTCCGAGGTCGCCCGCTGCACCAGCTGGAAATGTCAGGCTGTCAGACTGCAGTGGGCACACCCTCCCCCTAACCTGGTCAGCACCCGAAAGGACGTCCTCTAATTAACAGCGTGTTCTGCCATGTCGGATCAGGCGAGGGTGGCACGCCTAGCGGAGGGCGACACGCGCTCGTTCTCGCGGACACGGGACACGGGACACGGCGAACACGCCAGCCCTCAGAGCCGCGGGGCACATGGAGACGCTCCGCTCCCCTGACCTTTGGCTTGTCACCAGGAACAGAATGCATCTCCGATCCGAAACCCACGCTACAAAGGGCGTTGAATTATTCATCCCGTGGCAGGGCTTTTTATCATAAGGGCAGAACCATTCTAACACTAGAACACAGTAAGTATCAATACTTTGCAACGGGAGGATTTGTCAGAAAGGACTAGGCTTGCGGTCTGTTTTAGAACTACTACTGTTTTAGACGTCATCATACGTATTTATACGGGTAACTGTAAATAAAGGAAATACTTGAGTAAATAAAGGCTTCTGGTGGCTCTGTTATGGTGGCTGTGCTTCTCGGGCCACATCACGGCAATCACCTGGACCTGCCGATTCTCCCTCCACAACATCCGGAGGATCCGACCGTTCCTCAACCAAGAGGCTGCACAACTCCTGGTCCAGGCCCTGGTGATCTCACGTCTGGACTACTGCAATTCCTTGCTGGCAGGCCTACCGGCCTGTGCCATCAAGCCACTGCAACTGGTGCAGAATGCTGCCACACGTCTGGTGTTCAACAAACCCAAGTTCACGCATGTCACCCCTCTATTTACCTCCCTGCACTGGCTCCCTATCGCAGCACGTATCACATTTAAATCACTGGTGCTGGCTTATCAAGCTACTAGAGGAACTGCTCCCTCCTACCTCCAGTCACTCATCACACCCAACACCCCAGCCAGACTCCTCCATTCCGCCTCCTCTGGCAAACTGACTGCCCCATCCCTCCGGGCGCGGGCAGCTGCTCCTCATGGTCTCGTCTCCTCTCTTCACTCGGTCAGGACCGTGGAATCACTGACCATCTTCCGCAAGAGACTCAAAACCCACCTCTTCAGACTCCACTACCACTGGCTCTACAGTTTTATTAATTATCATCACCACTGCTTTCATGTTTAATACTGAATTTTGTAATATGTATCTATGTTTATGACTGTCCAAAAATGTTTTCCTTCCCTGTGTTACAGGTACGGTTTGCAGCTGCCAACAATTATGTCTATTACTACACTGATCTCATTACATCTCTTGATCTCTTGCATGGACTATGATTGATCTTACCATATATTAATGCACATCTTCTAAGTCACTCTGGATAAGAGCGTCTGCTAAATGCCAAAATGTAAATGTAAATGTGTGGGGTGCATTTTGCGTGGCATGGTTTAGGTCCACTCAACCCCTTAGAGGTCAAGGTAAATTCCAGTAAATACAAAGCCATTCTGAGTGATATTCTTCATCCTATGGTAAAGCATCTCTATCCTGATGGGAGTGGTCTCTTCCAGGATGACAAGGCCCCACAGGGCACGGTTGGTCACTGAACGGTTTGATGAGCATGAAAACAATATAAACCATACGCCATGGCTGCCTCAGTCACCAGCATTCCCCACCACCATCAACAAAGCACCAAATGATGGAATTTCTCATGGAAGAATGGTGTTGCATCCCTCCAATAGAGTTCCAGACACTTGCTGGGCAAGGCTACTCACTAGATCTAGGAAGTCGTGTCGCATCACCCCCATCCTAGCCTCTCTGCACTGGCTCCCAGTACACTTCAGGATTCACTTTAAAGTCCTGGTGTTCACCTACAGAGCCCTCCACGGTGACACCCTGCTTACATCTCCGAGCTTCTCCATCGGTACTCGCCCAGTCGTTCCCTGAGGTCCTCCGACTTGGAGCTCCTGGCGGTGCCCCGGACCAGGTTAAAAACCAAGGGGGACAGAGCTTCTGGGGTGGTTGCCCCAAGGCTCTGGAATGCCCTCCCCCAGGACTTGAAAACCTCGCCCTCTGAACCAATGTTCAAAAATCTGTTAAAAACCCACCTGTTCAGACAGGCATTTGACAATATTTAGTCTAGTTTGCTGCTGCTTGTAACGTTGTCACGTTTGTTGTCTGTACTGTATCGTTAAGTGTGCACTTTTTATCTGAGTACTGCTGTTTTAATTGTATTTTTTACTGCTGTGAAGCACTCTGTGCATTCGTGCTATGAAGGGCGCTATACAAATAAATACTTACTTACTTACTTGTATAATCTATGCCACGTTGAAGCTGTGCTGGTGGCTTGTGGTGGCCCAACGGCCTATTAAGACACCAAGTTGGTGTCTCCTTTATTTTGGCAGTTACCTTTATACATCTCTCATGCCGACTCTCCCGTATTTCAGAACGATCTCCCCGCCTGCTACGCCAGTTTCCTGCATTGCGATCCACTGCTGAGCAATTCATTCAACGCACTGAGGCCACGTGCCCATAGGCCATCTGACAGTCCTGTAGAGCAGGGGTCCCCAACCACCGGGCCGCGGACCAGTACCGGGCCGTGGATCATTTGGTACCGGGCCGCACAGAAAGAATAAAAACGTTTTAATTTGAATTTTATTTCCATTTTATAGACTATCGCAGTCTGCAGGGTGTTTTATTGAGAAAAATGACCACTTCCGTCTGTGCCTCTTTTCCGCACTTGTGTCAGTTTTTTTCCATGCACCAATAAATTAACCCCACAAGCTAACCCTAGCAAAAATGAGTAAAAAACTAACATTGCTGGAGAGCTTCTTTGAAAAGTGGGGAAGACCTAATGATGAGACAGCAGAAGACTCCAAGACTGCCAAAAAAAGAAAGCTGCATTTAAAAGAAGTTGAGTTGAGTCACATTTACATTATAAATGTAATAATTAAATGAATAATTACTTTATTGTGTTTTGTTATGCGCGTGATTCTCTCCCCCCCGGTCTGTGGAAAAAATTGTCTGGCATGAAACTGGTCCGTGGTGGGTGCAAAAAAGGTTGGGGACCGCTGTTGTAGAGACTCTGTGTTTGCTTCTGTTTGTCCTGTGAACATGACTGCACAGCTCAGAACCCAACCGCGAGCGAGGGACCGGCACGTAATCCCGATCAGCCACACACTGCGTGAATTCACAGTGGGTAGGTGCAGCGTTCCTGCTTGTGGCTTTCCTGCTCCAGGAATAGAAGCACGCTGACCTGTGAGGGTCACGGCGAATCACGCAGGACGCCAGAGGAAAGCAGAGGTCAAAGGGTCACCGCTGGTCTCGTGTCACTGCCGCCCTAGTTCCTGAACCGGGCGACCGAGTGCGTGCGCTGGACAAGTTTGGTTTTAGGGCTTGATATAACATGAGTGTAGCATGGGACCTTCAAAGACGTGATCGTTAAAGTATCGATGCAAACAACAAGCGATTGTGCGATCGGGAATGTCAACATTAGTAAAGGCTTAATTATGTTCTGTCGTCTGAAAATCATACCAAAACAGAAAGGACCATGGCTTTCCCCATACATGGTCCAACGCTTGGTGTGTTCTACACAACTGTTCTACAACAATATATTTTACTACTGCCTCGAAAACAACACCTTATAAACACACACCGCAACCTACACACACCACAGCCTACATACACACCGCAACCTACACACACCACAGCCTACACACCGTGGCCTACACACACTGCAGCCTAAACACAGCATGGCCTACACACTGCGACCTACACACACCACAGCCTACACACCATGGCCTACACACACTGCAGCCTAAACACACCATGGCCTACACACACTGCGACCTACACACACCACAGCCTACACACCATGGCCTACACACACTGCAGCCTAAACACACCATGGCCTACACACACTGCAGCCTAAACACACCATGGCCTACACACACTGCGACCTACACACACCACAGCCTACACACACTGCAGCCTACAATATATAATGGGATTAGGAAGGGGAGTGGAAGGAGAAGAGAATACTTCAACACGGAACTGCACACTGCGGCACCCGAGCACTCTGTGTGTGACTCAGGGGTCAGCTCTCAGGACTCCTGCTTTACATACCAGGAAGTGGAAGCAAGCCGTTCTGCCCTGACCGCCTGCCTGCTTTCTTCATTTGACTAATACTTCTGTGGAAATGATATTTCGGTTCAGATCTGTTTACCTAAAATAAACATTGCGGTTTCACTTCGCACCTCAGAGTTGCGTGTCGTGTTCTGAACCACGCCTCACGTGTAACGCCCTGCATTTAAAAAACAAATCATGGTGTGCAGGAGGATGGTGTAGGTAAAAATAAACTCAAAGTTTACTGGCCATTTTTTTCTTAGTACTTCAGTACACTGGTATGCGCTGTCTATCTGGTGGACTTGCACTACCTCCAGTATGATCGCTGCTAGGTTTTTATTTTTTTATTCTTGTATTTTAACATCTGGTATTTCAATATACTATGATGTTCTGTATGTCTGTATAGCTGCTAGGTTCTTACTCTGGTTTTTAAAATATATTTATCTTGTATTTATTATTCAGTATACTGTGATGTCCTGTATGTCTTGTGTGTTCTTTCACTGCCTCCTGTATCATTGCTGCTGTGACAAACCAAATTTCCCCCCCTCGGGATTAATAAAGGCTATCTTATCTTATCTTATCATCTTCTGCAAGAGACTAAAAATCCACCTCTTTAGACTCCACTATCACTGATTCTGCACATTAATTAACTGCCATCACCACTGTCTACATGTTTTATAACAATTATAAAAAAAACGTATAGGTACGGTGTACAGCTGTCAACAATGATGTCTACTGCAGTGTTACTACACTGATCTCTTGCACTAACCATGATTAATCTTACTATGTATAAATGCACTTTTTGCAAGTCGCTCTGGGTAAGAGCGTCTGATAAATGCCTAAAATGTAAATAGTCTAAACGCGTTGTTACAATTAAACTAATATCTTAGCAGTAGTTTATTCAGCATGCGCTGGGAGCCAAGTTTGGGGAGATGTGTGTGTGTGTGTGTGTGTGTGTGTGGGGGGTCAGGGTTACGGACTATCTGAGAGAGGACACTGTGGATGCCCACTCTGTGATTGCTTGGCCGGGAATTTCAAAGTGTTTGCTAGCTTTCATGTGAGGATGTAACCTGGGGACCGCTCTGGGCGACCGGCGGCCATGTCGCCGGGCAGGAGGCTCTGCTGGGGATCAAAGGTAAGGGCCTTGCCCCCCTGGGGGATTTCTGCGCGAGCACCAAAAAGTGGCACTCCTATTGGGACACAGGTACGAGAGAGATCATTCTCATCTCTCTACTCTATCCCTGCCGCCTGCTCTCTTTCACCCCCTCTTTCTCTCTTTTCATCTCCGTCCTTCCCTCCAGCTTTTTCACCCCTCCCTCCCTCCTCCCTCCCTCCCTCCCTCCCTCCCTCCCTCCCTCTCCGTCTCTCCCTCATACACCCCTTTAGGCAGGTATGGTATCCACGACCCACTTAATGAGTGAATGCTTTTTCTGAGAGCCACCCCATTATTGAAATGTAACCTGACACGTGTTCAAATATGGTATTCAAATGTTGTTGTTTTTAATCACGAGTCAAAACGACTGCATGTAACCTGAGCCGCTGTAACTCACGCAAGAGCCGTGGATGTACCAGGCGCACTAGTCTAATTTGACTGGCTTGAAAATCAATGAAAATTTTATTACTTACACCATATAACTCACCTACGTTATTTCCACCATATAGCTCAGGGGTCTCCGATCTTATCGGATAAGGGTCTGTGTGGGTACAGGCTCTTGATCTAGCCCAGCACTAAATCACCCGATTCAACTAACCATCTAATCATGGTTTTCAATCAAGACCTTGATTATTTGAATCAAGTGCTGGGCCACAACCAAAGTCTGCACCCACACCTGCCCTTCTGAGATAGGATTGGACACCGCGGATATAACAACGCTCCACATGGCATCTTGCGACCCGCCTCGGCCTCCCTCACGATCCCTGCCATGAGGGATGACGGTAGTGAACGCAGGAGGGTTGGGCGGACAGAGACTGGGCCCAGAGGCCGTCTATATTGTCGGTAGGGAGGCGGCAGTGGCGACACAGTGGTTAGCAAAACGGGCTGGCAAGCCTAGGGTTGCTGGTTCGAATCCCAGGAAGGCCAAACGAAAAAAACTATGAACTGGAAACCGGAGGGAGGCTAGTTCACTTCCTGCGGCACTGAACCCCTAAACTGCTCCAGGGGCGCCGTACTATGGCTGACCCTGCGCTCTGACCTCTCTTAGGAGAGACATGCGAAAAAAGACAAATTACAATTACCTTGTTTGTGTAACTTGGCAATAAAGAACATTATTAGTATCGCACATCTGTGAGAAGCCAGACTTTACAAACTCACACCCAGGTACCTCTCCCCAGCTCCATTATGTCTCTAATCACCTCTGAGGTTTGAGCTCCACCCTCCAGGGGCCACACCCCCCCCCTCACCGACAGGCCTAGGGTGAACCAAACACTCCCCAGGGACTGGAAAACTCATCCTTTTTTTGTGTGTTTGAGTGATTTTTTTCAAACTAAAGGATCCCCCCCGCCCCCCCAGACAAATGTGTTGGCCATTCAGATGCTCCCTTTCCATCTTGTCATCCCCTTTTGTAGTGGTGCAAAGCAGAGCAATTCACACCCTGGCAGTCGTCCACACTCCTCTCCGAGAGCGGACGGTGCCTTGTCGTCCCGGGACCCTGTCCTGCCTGACCCGCCCGTCTGAGAGCGACGCACCGCCGCCACCAGGGGGCGCCGTTGAGAGGGTCACTGTGCTGACCTTGCATCTCGACATCCTAGCGGGGTCGCAGCAACGCGCTAATCATCCCTAATTAAGAATTCATTTTTGATTATGAATTATGTATGCGTTTTTAATTAATCGAATGTCCTAGGTTTTTCCCCCTTCCACTGAGATCTCAATCTAATTACGCAGCAGAGAGTGAAGGAGAGCCAGGCCAGCCCTCGCCCTCTCCATGAACCCTGCTTCCAGCGCTCGCCTTCACAGGTGATGGAGCTTTTAAAATACAGGCCCAGTCCACTTCAACAGGAAAAACAGTTTTGAACAGCCCGTGGCTAGCATTTCTGGCTCACGGTAGCTGCTCAAGCGAAGTAATGACCCCTTGGGACGTCATGGTAACAGTGAGGTGAGGTGTGAGGGTGGGGCAGCATCATGGTAACAGTGGGGTGAGGTGTGAGGGTGGGGCAGTGTCATGGTAACAGTGAGGTGTTAGGATGGGGCAGTGTCATGGTAACAGTGAGGTGTGAGGGTGGGGCAGTGTCATGGCAACAGTGAGGTGGGAGGGCGGTGCAGTGTCATGGTAACAGTGAGGTGTTAGGGTGGGGCAGTGTCATGGTAACAGTGAGGTGTTAGGGTGGGGCAGTGTCATGGTAACAGTGAGGTGTAAGGGTGGGGCAGTGTCATGGTAACAGTGAGGTGAGATGTTTGGGCGAGGCAGTGTCATGGTAACAGTGAGGTGTAAGGGTGGGGCAGTGTCATGGTAACGGTGAGGTGAGATGTTTGGGCGAGGCAGTGTCATGGTAACAGTGGGGTGAGGTCTGTGTACCTGACAGCTTCATAAGCAGGTCGGTGGCGGTCTTGGTGGTCATGTCGGGGCTGAAGAGGGAGGCGGGGGGGCCGGGGGAGCCGGCGAGGCTGGCGGGCTGCTCCCTCCGCAGGGCGAAGGGGGGCAGAGACGACACCTCCTGCTCCTGGGGCTCCTCCTTCACCAGGAACTGGTCGGACGCCTCGCCGGGGAGGGCAGGAACCGGGCGTCCGTCTGCAGCGGGGAGCCCAGCCCCGACGGCCCCTGCGACGCCCCCTCGTCCTCCGTGTCCGTGGTGACCTCGTCCTTCACCCCCGCCTCGCCGCCGGGGCCGTGCTGGTGGCAGCGCATGTGCAGCTTCAGGCTGAAGTGGCGGGAGGAGGTGAAGGGGCACTGCTCACACTGGAAGGTCTCCCCTCGGTCCTGGTGCTGGTGGACCTGCCACAGGGGCGACAGAGTCAGGGCCCCCCTTCACCACCTCCACTGTCACCACGCTGCATTACCATGTGCTGCCACTAGGGAGCGCTTACCTTCATGTGGGACTTGAGATTGTCTTTGCGGGCGCAGCGGAAGGGGCACATGGGGCACTGGTGGCTCTTGACGCCGGTGTGAATCACCATGTGTCTCTTCCAGTAGCTCTTCCTCTTAATGACCAGGCCGCACACGGGGCACTGAAAGGGCTTCCCTCCCTCCTCTGGAGACCCTGGGAGAGATCAGAGAGAGTGAGGCCGTCTGTGTCTCTCTCATACCCCTCCTACTGTAGAGAGACCATCTGTATGGCCCTCATATCTCCTACAGTAGAGAGACCAGCTCCATGGCCCTCATATCTCCTACTGTAGAGACCAGCTCTATGACCTCTCATATCTCCTACTGTAGAGAGACCAGCTCTATGACCTCTCATATCTCCTACTGTAGAGACCAGCTGCATGGCCCTCATATCCCCTACTGTAGAGACCAGCTCCATGGCTCTCATATCTCCTCACTATAGAGAGACCAGCTGCATGGCCCTCATATCCCCTACTGTAGAGACCAGCTCCATGGCTCTCATATCTCCTACTGTAGAGAGACCAGCTGTATGGCTCTCATATCTCCTACTGTAGAGTGACCAGCTCTATGGCTCTCATATCTCCTACTGTAGAGACCAGCTTTATGAGCTCTCATATCTCCTCACTACAGAGAGACCAGCTCTATGGCTCTCATATCTCCTCACTACAGAAAGACCAGCTGTATGGCCCCTTTGGCTCAATGCCTGCTGTAACTCCCGTAGTCCTGTAACGGAATCTAAATCCTGCTCTCTCACAACAGACACAGCCTGGCTGAACCTCTGATGGCATGCACCGAGTTTATTTTAGGGGTACACTGTGCCCCCCCACCACACCATGCCTGTTGCTCTGATTGACCATTACGCAACATTATACGACTGTTGGAATCAAAGACAAATACTGAGTTATAGAGCATTCTTTATCATCAGGGTGACTGTTACTACATTTAGTCAGATTATTGGAAAACTACATGATTTGCAAAGGTTGTGAGGCTTAATTGGTATTCAGGCCATATTCTTTGCTGAACATCTGGTCACAGGAGTTTGGTGAAATGACAAAGGTTCACAGACATCCACTGACCTGGATGTTAAATCTTGCCACAATAAACTACCATCTGTGACCCAGTCTCAGTGAGGGAACGCCCCCTGGGCAGGCGTGGAGGAGAGCGCTAACAGGCTAATGTCCCTGTGACAGATTAGGGAGGAACACGCTCACAGGCTAACGTATCGTCTCTGTGAGAGAACGGAGGCCAGCACCCACAGGCTAACGTATAATCTCTGTGAGCAAGACTGGAGGCGAACACTCACAGGCTAAAACACTGTCTCTGTGGAAGAGGATGGTGGAGAGCGCAGGCTAAAACACTGTCTCTGTGGAAGAGGATGGTGGAGAGCGCTCACAGGCTAACGTATCGTCTCTGTGAAAGGATTTGGGGGAACACACCCTCTGTGAAAGAGGACGGAGGAACACACTGTGAGAGATCGGGGAGCTCAGCCACACCGAGGCTTTATATCTGTGAGAGAGGCCTCTGTACCGAAGTGAGAAGCACCATATGGGATCTGCGCTATATTTCACCATGACAACCATGGGAGCTGCTCCAGATAAGAGTGAAATAAATAACAATAATCTCAACAACAATCAAGCAGATTAAAACTACGGCAGTAAAAAAGCGCCATCCCTCAAAAGCATGTCTCCGAGTCGCCAGCGCCTGCTCACGCTTCCTGGGGGGCAGGGGGAGCGAGCATGCTCACTATGCCTGCTGGAATCTGACCAGGGCTCCGGGCAGGGATCAGATGTCTGAAGGAACGCGCTCTCTCTCTCCTCGGAGGATCGGGGCCGCATCCCGGAGGATCGGCGCTCGACCTCAGCTGACCTCCCTGACCCCCTCTCAGTGACCTCTGACCCCCCGAGCCAGGTGCGCGATGCAGACCCTGGATCCTGAGCAGGCCCTAAAGAAGGGGCATGCAGCTGTGCCCCCCCAACCCCCTCCACCCTGTCTGGTACATTCCGTGTCAGGAACATTCCGTGTCCAGGAAAAACACACACACTGAACCAAACTGACCTTTTTCGCGATTTCGGATGTGCGCATTCACAGCGGTTCCGTGTGGTCGGTGACTAATGACAAGCCGTCAGTAGGTTTTCCGAGCTCCAAATCTTAAAAGGATTTACTGTATTTAATCTAGAGTAAAGATTTGAACTGCGACTGTCAGATTATGAAGAGAGCGACGTTCAGGAGGTACAGCAGCAGCACAGGGGTTCGGAGAAGGGCCCGACGCGACGCCAAAGAGGAATCTAAATAAGAATTGCGAACGCGCGGCACAAACTCCATTAAAGGCAGGGCGGAATGCGTGACCTTGCGGGCGCGTGCGTACGAGGTGCGTGCGTGCCGCAGTGTGAAATCCGCCGACAAAGAAAGAGAAACATCTCCATTCTCCTTAACGCGGAAAACCTTATCGGGGAGAGCAACAAAAAATAATAATAATAATACTACCCCGCGCAATCTGCAAATCTGTTTTCATAAGAGGTGACAGGCTTTCCGTGCGAGGAATCCCAGCACCTGCGATGAAACCCGGAGCTTTGCTGTATTGCGCAGGGAGGCTCAGGTGCAGCGTGAGATATGCGCGCAGTCACACGCCCCGCTGGGCTAAAGCTTAAGGCCCCTGCATTACTGCGCACCGTAGATATCACCAGAGCAGGGTCTGACTTCTCTCGCCAAACGGAACAGAAAAAAGGAAGAAAGGAGAAAGACTACCTCCTTGGCTGCTGGCTTTGGCCTTGCCCTTCGGGGTTGTGGGCAGCAGCAGGTCCAGCGTCTGGTTGTGGTTCTTCTCCTCTGGGGGGGGCTTGACGTCCTCCGGGGGCCTCGGTGCCAGCGGCGGCTCCTTGTGGTCGGGCAGGAGCCCCCCTGCAGCGCGGGCCGCCACCTCCTTCAGCAGGGCCGCGGAGGACGTCCTGGAGACCAGCGAGAGGAAGGGCCCCCCGGGGCCCCCGTCGGCCTGGGCCCCCGCCAGGCCCCGCTCGCTCACCTTCTTGGACAGCGCCGCCAGAGTGGAGCTGGCCGACTGCGCGCTGAACGGCGAGGCGAAGCCGTCGAGGCGTCCCGCCTCCTCGGCGGCCGTGGAGGAGACGGAGGAGGACGAGGAGGAGGAGGAGGACAAGGAGGAGGAAGAGGAGGAGGAGGAGGAGGTCGCCGCGCTGCTCTTATCCTGCAGCACGGCGTTGGCGGCCGCCTTCAGCTTCAGGATGGCGGAGTCCGGCGACAGGGCGCCGGGGGCCGGGCACCCGCCGGGAGGCCACGCCTCCGAGGCCCCCGCCCACACCAGGCCGCCGTTGGCGTCCGCCGTCGGGCTGAAGCGTCCCCCGCCCGCCGCCCCCTCCTGCTTGACGGACGCGGGCGAGGGAGAGGGCGTGGCGGAGCGGCCGCTGTTGGCCAGCTTGCGGGCCAGGGCGCTGAGCTGCTGCGCGTGATTGGAGGACGGCGAGAGGGTCAGGTGGTGGTGGTGGGGGGCGGCGGCGGGCGAGGCCCCGCCCCTCCCCTGCGCGGCGAGCTCGCCCACCTCCAGCAGGCGCCGCAGGTTGCTGCTCAGCGGGGAGCCCAGCGCCTGGGGGCGTCGTGGCCGAACAGCGAGGACACCATGGAGGAGAGCGCCTCCTGTGCCGAGGCGGGCCCCGCCCTCAGGGCCTCCCTGTCCAGCCCCAGGAGCTCCAGAGAGGCCCTGGCGACGGGGGTGGGGGTGGGGCAGCCCGCCGAGCTCTCGCCCGACGTGTCCTGCTCCGGCGGGGCCTCGTCCCCGTACGACGACTCGGAGGGCGTGTCCGAGACGTTCCCGAACCAGCCGTCCTCCTCCGCTGCCAGAGCCTTGGCCCCGCCCTCCTCAACGCCGTCCACATCTGCAACGCACAAAACACAACGTCACAATTTAGTTATTTGGCAGGTCAAACAGTGGCTTACAGTAGTAGAGCTATCAAACAGTAGGTTACAGTCTAATCATCGATATTTGCCACGTTCATGCCACAAAACCTGTCCTAGAAAACGAAAAGAAAGGTTATTCAATTTTTTTCCCCTTTATTTTCAACCACAAATCTGACTGAAAATAAATACAAAAACAGACAAAAAAACCCCAACCCACAGCAGAAAACCACCACAGGTACTGTACTGTCTTCAATCGAACACCGCCACTCAGAAACCCAAACGTCGAAGCGAGCAACCGAAGAGCTAAACTCTGAGATTGTGTGACCGCAGGGCCCAGCGGGGGCGCGTGTCCGAGCCGCATCGACGACCCCGGCGTGACCACGCCACCGGCAAACTGACCCGGGCGCGGTCCGCTTTCATCCAGCGAATGGTGCCTACAGGAAGCCCGCCTTCGTCTCTACGGGGGGAACACGGCTGAACGCGATTACGAGCCCAGGCTGTGACGACAGACACGCCTCGCACATCTGCTGCCAACAGGTGTGTTTACGTGACTGCCGGACGAAATGTGACTGCAAACACACAACGTATTTTGTTTTAGAAAAATAAAATGAATGCCCTGCTTCGTGGGAAAGGAAAGCGCTCTTCGTTCCTTGGCATGACATGCCTACAGTACAGTACAGTATCCTTTTTAACTATACTGTTCCCGGCATCTGAAGGAGTTTAGTAAAAGGGGTTACCATGGCGACGGGCTCTCCTGGGAGGATAGGCAGCAAAGATTAGGGTAATGGAGGTTACGGAAGAGCATTAATATTCATGAGGCAGCCGATACCACCGGGGAGCCAATGAGGAGAGGGTTAAGGTCAGCAAGGATCATTAATATACACTTCGTGTTTCAATATTCATAAGCAAAACATTACAGCTTGCCAGAGGAAGGGTGAACAAAGAAACCGAATATTGCTGATAAGTGTGAACACACACCCCCAGAAAAAAAATGGACCACAGAAACGTGCCTCTTCGGACACGGCACTGTACCTCAGAATTTTCCCTTTCCGTTTCTGTGTGCGACTGCTGTCCTGCAACAAATCCACATTTCAAACAAAGTGCCACAACGCAGCATTGAAACAGTGTTCTTCAGATCTCTGAAGAATCCCAATCTCAGAGAAACCTGAATCTGAACTCTCTCGCTCCCTCCCTCTCTCTCCTTCTTGCTCGCTCTCTCACGCTCTCTCTTTCCCTCTCTTGCACTCTACCTCTCCCACTCCCTCCTCTCTCTCGCGCTCTCTCTCCCCCTATTTGTCTCTCTCTCACCCGCTCTCCCTTGCTCTCCCTCCGTTCCTCTCGCTAGCTCACACGCGATGGCGGCCTTTGCCTCGGCAACCCTGACATGACCCTGGTGGGCCGCTCTTTGTTTACACTGAAGGAACGACCGGTTGCCAGGCAACCGCACCTTGGCGACCTGCGGGGATCGTCACGGCCACTGCACATCTGGCCATCCGCGTTCGCCGTGACGACAACCTGACCACACACACTAAAACAACCTGACGATACCCTGACCACAAGCTATGACAGCCTAACCGTACCCTGACCACACACACTAAAACAACCTGACGATACCCTGACCACAAGCTATGACAGCCTGACCGTACCCTGACCACACACACTAAAACAACCAGCCTGACGACAGCCTGACCACACACACTAAAACAACCTGACGATACCCTGACCACAAGCTATGACAGCCTAACCGTACCCTGACCACACACACTAAAACAACCTGACGATACCCTGACCACAAGCTATGACAGCCTAACCGTACCCTGACCACACACACTAAAACAGCCTGACGATACCCTGACCACAAGCTATGACAGCCTAACCGTACCCTGACCACACACACACTAAAACAACCTGACGATACCCTGACCACAAGCTATGACAGCCTAACTATGACAGTAACCCTGACCACACACACTAAAACAGCCTGACAATAGACCACACACACTAAAACAACCTGACGATACCTGACCACAAGCTATGACAGCCTGACCACACACACTAAAACAACCCGATACCCTGACCACACACACTGACCACACACACACTAAAACAAACACTAAAACAGCCTGACTGACCACACACACCACAACAGCCTGACCACATACACTACTAGAGCTTGACCATACCCTGACCACACGCTATGACCGCCTGACCACACACACTACGACAGCCCGACAGCTTTAATAAAGGGCGATATCAACCTCTTGCTGGCGGATGACTGAAGTACCTGCAAGAGGACAAGGTGAGCCAGGAGTGTCACAAAATGGTGGCCTTAGTCACAACACAGATGCAACACAACACACACTACAATAGCCCAGATCAGACCACAATCTGACTGAGTAATAACGAGGCCATGAAGAAAGGCTGTATGGCGTTTCCAGGGTGGGGTCACAAGCGTTCTGTTCAAAGCTATCATTCACCTCAGCTGACCACTATTGCGTGGGCGCTGTGTCCATATGGCCTTCGACAGCAATGGTGTCAGGGGAACGTCAGGATGGATGACAGCGCTAGGCCAGAGGGCCGTATATGAACCACACAGTAGCCCCAGTCACCCACTGATGAGCAGAGGACCTTATCCGAACCACACAGTAACCCCAGTGACCTGATGAGAAATGTTTTTGCCCAAACCTTAAAAGCAGTTACAATGGCAGGCCAGCCCTGATGTTTCTCCTGTTACAACAGCCCTAATGTAAAACAATGTGGGAAATATCAACACACAGTTGGTAAAATAGAAGGATCATGCGTTATGTGTGCACATGTATGTGTATGTGTATATGTATGTGTGTTTGTGCGTGTGTGTGTGTGTGTGTGTGGATGTGTGTGGATGTGTGTGTCTGTGTGAGTGTGTGGGGGCGTGTGTGTGTCTGTGCGAATGTGTCTGTGTGTACATCTAGCTGCCCGAGACCATCGCACAGGAGTGAAGGAATGCCAACATCGTTGTCATCTATGAGAACAAGGGCGCCAGAGCTACCTGTGGAAACAGCAGAGACATCTCCCTCCTCCTCAGTCTGAGGGAAAGCGCAAATTGTGCTCCACCGCCTTACGGAACACACATCCGAAAATGTTCCCCCCGGCGGGTCCCCGCGCGGCTTCACAAAAAGCAGAGGCACAGCTGACACGATTTCCGTGTCTAACCAACCGCAGGAGAAATGTTGGGAACAAAACAAAGACCTCTGCGTGGCTTTCATCGACCTTTCGGAAGCGCGTGACACCACCAACCGGGAGCTCTTCGCCCCCCCCCCCCCCCCACCCCCGTGTTTCTCAGCATCCAGAAACAACTCCACAATGGAGCGCATGCCAGAGCCCTGGCTGGAGGTCTTCAGTCAGAGCCTTTCAGTCTAGAGGTCGGAGTAAAACAGGGATAGGTGCTGGCCCCGGTCACCTTCAACATGCTTCTCGCTGCTGCTCTCTCACACAACGCCCTCGGCAAGACAGACGGAATCCACCTGGAACACCGTCTGGACGGCAACGTTTTTAACACTCGACGCCTCCGGGCCCGTACAGAAGCTCGGACGCAGCACGTTTTCCAGCTCCGGCGCACTGGCGGCCGCGCACTAGAGGCCCATGCCCCAGAAGCCGTGCAGCACGCCCTCGATGCGATCTCCTCAACCTACAGCTCCGTCGGCTTACAGGTAAACGGTCAAAAAAACATCATAATTGCACAACTCGGGTCTGCACCACCGCCCCTCAGAGTGGTACGCCGCTTCGCTTGCCTGGGTGCCGTCCTCACTCCATTCCGCTCAACCGACCGAGAACGGTGGCAGCACGGTGGTGCAGTGGATAGCACTGTCACCTCACAGCAACAAGGTCTCGGGTTCGAATCCCAGCCGGGGCCTTTCTGTGTGGAGTTTGCATGTTCTTCCCGTGTCCGCGTGGGTTTCCTCCGGGTACTCCGGTTTCCTCCCACAGTCCAAAGACATGCACGTTAGGCTAATTGGAGAGTCTAAATTGCCCTGTAGGTGTGAGTGTGTGAGTGAATGGTGTATGTACCCAGGTATGTACCCAGGCCGCCATTGTAAATAAGAACTTGTTCTTAATGGCTTGCCTGGTTAAATAAAGGTTAAATAAAATAAATAAAGTCCACACCCACGCAAACAGAGCCTCAGCCTCCTTTGGACGTCCCTGTACCAGGTTCTTTGAGAACCGCAACCTCAAAACCAGTACGAAGGTGGTGTTGAGGTTGTGGCTCTCAAAGAACCTGGTGAGGAGTCTACAACAGGCGTCTACAGTCTGCAGGGGGTCCACAACGCGGTGTGTGTCTCCACGCTGCTCCGTGGCTCTGAGACCTGCCCCCGTGCAGGCGCCGCATCAACATCCTGGAAGCCTTCCACATCAGGTGCCACAATGCATCCTGGGAATATCCTGGGAGGACCGGGTCTCCCCCACGGTGGCGTTCTCCTCACCCCTGCAACCACCGGCGCAGAGGTCACCCTGGCACACGGACACCTCTGCCGGCTAGGCGACGTGGTTCTCACGCCTGAACGCCTCCTGGCCCGCCGGGCCCTTCACGGTCAGCGAGCTGGAGGCCAGCGCGAGAGGCACGGGGAACACAGCGAAGGCCTGCTTAGGAGGGGCAGCGTCGAACCCTCCAACCCTGAGCAGCTGGCTACAAACCGACCATCCTGGCCGTGCCACCTGTGTCAGCGGAGTGCAACAACTCCATGAGACCATCCTGGGCGCTACTGGAACCACAGCTCTGTAAGTCTGCAGGCCTGTAGCTGGTGACACGGGGCATGTGGCCAAGTGAAGGACAGAGAGGTGAATAAGAAGACATGAGAAGAATAAGAAGCTCTGGACCCTCAGCACAGTGTGTGTCTAAATGGAGACCTCAATGGACAGCCATAGAGGTGTGTGTGTGTGTGTGTGTCTGAGAGTGTGTGTGTATCTGTATCTGTGTGTCAATGGACAGCCTTAGAGGTGTGTCTGTGTGTGTGTGCGTGTGTCTGTATGTGTGCGTGTGTGTATCTGTATGTGTGTGTGTATGTGTGCGTGTGTGTGCGTGTGTGTGTGTATGAGTATGTGTGCATGTGTGTATGAGTATGTGTGCATGTCTGTGTGTGTGTGAATATGTGTGCGTGTCTGTATAAGTGTGTCTGTGCATGTCTGTGTGTGTGTGTATAAGTATGTGTGCGTGTGTGTGTGTGTGTGTGTGAGTAGGTGTGTGTGTGAATATGTGTGCGTGTGTGTATAAGTGTGTCTGTGCATGTCTGTGCATGTCTGTGCATGTCTGTCTGTGTGTGTGTGTGTGTGTGTGTGTCTGTGTGTGTGTGTGCATGTCTGTGTGTGTGTGTGTGTGTGTGTGTGTGTGCGCGTGTGTGTGTGTGTGTATCTGTGTGTATGTGCATGTGTGTGTGAAGGCTGGGGGACACACAAACAGCTGCAGGACGTTGAGCGGTTCAGAGCGGTTACGCTCGTCTCGGGGAACAGCAGCAGCTCCTCAGTGCGTATCGTCTCCAGGATCTCCACGCGCGGAGCCCCACACCTGAGCGCTGCGAGATGCACACGTCTCAGCTGACAGCAGGAGTACGATCAGCGGCGCGACTGGGACAGAGTGAAGATTAAAGCAGTGAAATATGAAATCATTTCCTGTGTCGTGTTGAGGGGAGCGATGAGCGGAATTAACTTTGAGGTAAGACCCACACACATTCACAAACACGCAGGCACACACACACACTCACTCATACACACATGCATGCATACACACACTCATTCATACACACACACACATACACACACACTCATTCATACATGCATGCATGCACACACACTGATTCATACACACACACAAACACTCATACACACACACACACTCATTCATTCAGATACACATGCACACTCACACACACACACACATTCATACACACACACACACACACACACAAAAGTACTTATTTTTTCTTCTTTACGCCACATAAGCAATTTTTTTTATCAGCTTTACTTTTATTATTACTATTATTAATGTGTTGGTTCAAACCAATTAGGCAGATTTAATAATTTAATGATCTATACACATATACACTAAAGGATTTCCCAAACTATGAAGCAGAAAAATATTTTCCCATAAGACACTGTGCCTCTTCAGCTACAATGCATCATTTCATCAAAAAATGCCAAAACAAGTAAATGACCAGGATTAATCCACAAATCAAGACCAGAGATTAATCGTGAAAACGGCAAACAGAGAGGCTCTCCATTCAGGATTCACATTCAGACAGCCTCGCGTTACAGCAGTGTAGCCCACTGAAGGCTGCGTGGGCCAACACAATGGAACCGCGCTAGCATGCAACGACAGCCAGCCTACATATAGCGACACAGAGCTTTAAACATTAGAGAATAAAGGCAAGTAAGCGGTGGAAATATTTTAAAACGAGGTGTCAGTTTCACATTCAGCCATGTACAGAAAGTATTCATGTGTCAACGGTTAAAGGATAACGGTTAAAGTAATCGTGTTATGTTCATTCTCTTTTTTTAATTTTTAAATCTCACATGGGCTGCACTTGTTTGTGAACTGGGCCGCAACTGGCCCACGCGTTCCCGATCGCGGCTTTAGAATAACGTGCTCTGCTCCCCCACACCGAGCAGCGAAGGTGGCCATCCGTGACACTCGGTGACAAGAAGACACTTCCTAATTTAGTGTCGAGTGTTCCAATCAACATTTATTTAAAAAAACACACTCACTTACACACAAACTCTCTCTCTCTCTCACACACACACACACGCACGCACTCACTCACTCACTCACACACACACACACCCACACTCAGACATGCCCACACACACAGATCTATTATAGGCACAGGAAGTCAGTGAGAATATAGAGAGACAGTGTGAGTGAGTCCTGAGGAGAGTGCGGTGATGTAGCCGCGTGGGCCTGTGTGGTGGAGCTCTGTGTACCGCTGGCCAGACAGCCGCGCGGTCAGACACGTTTGAATAAAGCCCATCAGGCACGCGGGGGCATGGGGTCCTCCCAGGCCAGCGGTCACTTGACCAGTGCGAGGCTTCCCGCCGCCGACGCGTCGTGGCAACCCCTCGCACTCGGCGTGAAACCGGGCTTTCTGCTGACCCGGGGGTGGGTGAGAGGACGTAGCAGCGACGGAATGAGCGTTTTGATTTCGGCTTCACTGGAGCGCTGTGACGCGTATCCCAGCAGCCCCCGTGCGGAGGCTGCGGCAGCCTGTGCGCGAGGGGACGAGGCGGTGGGCGGAGCGCGAGGGGCGACGTTAATTAAGTGTCCAACTTGGCCCTGGCCAGCGCGACGGCGCCCCAGGCTACGCTAACGAGCGCGCCCGCGGTCAGGGACCCTTATTAAAGCGCGGCGGGCAATACGGCCGGAGAGAGCCGTGTCCACTGCCGTCTTTTCACAGACGAGCAACGCATCAGCGAGGTAATGCCTTTAATTGGGATTCCCTGAGGATCTCATTTAGTCCTTGAATTTTTTTTTTAAAGCCAACCAAATACATCCATCTGTCTGAATTCAGGGGCTATAAACTGTGCCTTTCTCACACGCTCACAGGGACATCAACCTGTCAAGTGTTCGTTCCTTCCTTTCTGCTTTCTCCGTTTTGGGATGTGGCTATCTTGATTGCGGAGTTAATCTGTCACCGCTCGTACATTTTTTACAGGCACGGCCTGCTCGGCTGTTTATGAGATTCCCGTTTACCTGACGGATGAACTGCAGAGTGTTTCTCCTGCTGCCTCTCTCAGGGGTCCTCGCACACCGGCACATATGTCCTCCGATGTATTAAAATGTCTAAAATAAAATAGGCGCTGGCACTTTGGTCGCCCGTCCCTGACCGCCCGGACGCATTTACCGATGCGATTCGGGGGGCGCTGACTCGCGGGTAGCCTAATCGCCATGGTGACAACAGGTAATCATCTCCAGGCGTCGCCGCGTCGCGAAGACACGTCGCCTGAGGACCAATCGGAGAGCGGAGTCGCTGGCGCTGGCGCGCGGGCATGGAAGGTGTGAAGCGTTCGCACGTTCTCGTCTCCAGCAGCCGCACGGACTTCTTGTGTCGCTGCTCTCTGAGGCCCTTAGTGGAGGGGGACGGACCCTCTGAGCTTCAGCAGAAGCAGAATTTAAAAAGAAACGGACGATTCGTTGGCATCGTGGCAGAACGCACGTGAGCTGGGACGCTTTTTTACCATCACGGCACAAGAACATCCTGGCAGCATCAGCTTCCAACTGGAAAAAGCGCCGCCGCTATATCTTCACGCAGATTTCACCTTCAGCCTGCTCCTCTCTATGAACGTAGCCAGCTACGATGCGCACTGCTGTGCGCTGTGAAGACAATCGCCTCCATGTGGACTCCGGGTCATCTGCTCGGTTTTTAACCGACTCTTTGCAACCCTTCTCCCATTCACACTCCGCTTCATCCTACACCATGCCTACTGTGACCCCACGTTGACTACAGCGAGCTCTATCCACCTACATTTAGGCAGGATGCCTAATCTTTTGTATGTGCTATTTTTTTTTTTTTTTATTCCGCTTTCCTTTTCTTGGGGGGGGCGCTAAAAGGACAACCAAGACTTAAACGTACATTTAAGTACACTAAACATACGGGTGACTCATTAGAGCGTAAATACACTATGAAATGTCATGCCACGGGCTAATAATAATAATAAAATCATCATCATCACCACAGTCATAATCCCACATCACCACTCCTCTGCAGAGAGGAAACTCAAAACTCAAAAAGTCTGTTCCAAATCCAAACACCAGCCGAACCGGAAGAGAAGAGTCCATTTTAAGCCTCTGCCCACCTCTTTCACCTGCCTCGTCGAACCGTTATTTTACACACCCTCCATATGCCGTCATCTAGCCTATTTATCCACGACTTTATTTAATGCTATTCGTGCATCATAAAGGCACATTCAGAAGGTGCACATCGTAAGCACTAAAGAGCTTTGTAAGCACTAAGGACGGTTTGATCTTGGGCCTTGTATTTTTTGCGCTCACTTCATCTTCCATTGTTTTGAGAAATCACGTTTTTTAAAATCAGAACTAATAAGCTCACCGCTGCTTTGGAGCATTGCTTTTCTGTTGCCGGTCAGGACGTGTTTGCCGTGGAATCGTTCGCGCGTCGCGCTCTGTAGCAGCCAGAGTCGCGCGCGTGAGCGAGGGCTGCCCGCCGGGAGGGCGGGTCAGTGTGCGAGGGGCTTTGCGTGGCCCGCGAGAGAGACCTCCCGCTCAGTAAGGACAGCGCTATATATAATGGGAGGTATGTGCTATTGAAATGTAGGCCAGGAGCCAAAGTTGTAACAGGAGGAAGTGTTTCTGCGGGAGAATGAGACTGCTCGCCCACGGCCGCTCACATTCCACTTCACACGTGGACAGACATCGGCACCCCACTATTTTTACCTTCCATTTGAAAAGAAATACAAAAAGTCATATATATATATATATTCCCCCTAATCTCAGATGTGTCATCAAAGAGATTTCAGGGTTCCTATAACCTCTATAAAATTTTGCTATAAATGTATTTTAATGAAGAAAAAAAATCCATTCTGTCTTAAGAACATAGACTTAGTATCACGAGAAAAAAATCAAGTGTGGGCCTTTTCAGACAACAATAATAATAATATAATTATTATGCATTAAATGCTACACTACAATTAAAAAGTTTGTAAAGTATATGCAAATGCACATATGGTACATGTTTAAGAACATAAGGACTATTAAAGACTAACAACTAAAGACTATTAGCAGAGCTATTTTGTGCCTGAATGGATGTGACTGCCGATCACAGAAGATGCACATAATGCATTCAGTCACAAGCACAGAGACAGCAGGTGAGAAGGGCCTTGACCATTCCACAAGCTGGCATCGACAAAAAGAATCAAAGGAATTCTTGAAAATGTAGCTGTATGTAAAACAGTTGTAAAACCGTGAGAAAACAAAAAGCAATTACTAGAAGTTATTCTCTTGCCTCAGGAGTGATTTGAAGATGTATCAGCATAACTTGTGAGGATAAAAACGTACAACGCTTAAAACAAACCACGGACAGCAAAATTGGGAAAAGATCATATCGTTGGTTAATGGCATCTCCAAAATTATTTAATGAACAAGATGTGATATGTTCGCCTGTTGGTTACCTCAGTAACAGAAACGGATGTACGACCTTTCAGCAAAGGGCAAGACAGCACTGTCAAAATGGCTCCGGTTTTCACACATCAACATTTACATTTTTAGCAGAAGCTCTTATCCAGAGCGACTTAACAATTTGACATTTGTCTTTAGGTACAATCCATTTACCTACACAGCAGTGCCCCACCTGGGAATCGAACCTGCAACCTCTGAGTTACAATCCCAGTTCTCTAACCACTACACTACACCAAGGCCGTAACCATGGAGTCAACATTGGGGGGGACCAAATCTGCCAAACCCTAAGCTAGGCTATATATTGGGGGGGACATTTTGAGCATATCTGAATATGGGATGTGTCCCCCCAAATATATATGGTAATTTCGGCCTTGCTGCCACCCAATAGCTGAGAGGGAGAGGAGGAAATGCCAGTGGGGGACAGGGGAGATCTCGGCCACTGTAAGCCACCAGCCTCCCTACAGACGGAACACGCGCACGCCTGATTGAGCACCAAGTCACCTGAAGAAGACAGCTTCATACAGTGCTGCGATAACAGGCCTCTGACTGCGACAGCCTGGGACTGGTCACAACTGAGAGTCTCACCAGAGCTGGTCAAGTCCGAGACTGGCTGGAATTAGTCAGGGCCGAGGCTGATCTGATTTAGTGAGGAATTAGACTGACTGGTAGGCCAGAAGAGAGACTGACAAACCAGGGACCCCTGCGCTTGTTAAGTGTTATGTTTGTGTTCATTAATTGCCATGTGATAATTCACAAGTATTTGTTTATGCATTATTATCTTATTATTATTAATGTTGTTGTCGTTTTGTCTGTGTATTTAATTATTGCTTTCTTTGAACTGTTACGGTTTATTATTTATTTTTTAAATATATGTCATGCCAATAACGCATTCATATTGACATTGACTGATAGGGATTGTCCGGGAGTGAGACTGATTGGGATTGGTCAGGAGTGAGATTTTCCTAATGACAGCTTCTAATACGAGCCCAAGCTAATGAGAAAAGGGGAAAAAACCTTGACATTCCTGCAAAAATATGGAAAACAAAATTACAATGGATGCAACTTTCACACCAGAACAAGAAATTAACAAAAAGAAAAAAAGACATCACCCAGGTGGGCACTATACCTTAGTGGTGATGGAAGTGAGTTTCTCCCCTTCACTGTAACATCCCTTGAAAGGTGTTACAATACATTATTATTATTATTATTATTATTATCATCATTATTATTATCATTATCTTAATTGGTCAGGACTGAAACGGATGGTGATTGGTCAGCACAGAGGTTATGATTGGGACCGCACTAGACTACCACTTGATGTCACTCCAGCCTGTGGCTGCCAAAACTGCAGAGCAACACGAACCCTATAATTTACATGCCAGTCTAGGGAGATCTAACCTGACAACCGTCACTTTGAACGTTTCTGAAAAGGCACAAATCAAGCAAAATGACGCCATCGCATGTTAAATCTGAATTAGGCGTCTGCTCAAGGTAGTCAAGCGGTATGCAGAACACCACACGGTCTGTCAGCTCTGTCACATTCAGGTTAGGCCCCAATTGTCTTGTCAGCCCTGTCACAACCGGGTTATCATCCCATCATCCCCGGCTGTCAGATTCGAAGCAGTCGCTGAAAAATTAGCCCGCCGTATCAGTTCATCGAGGGCAGATTTATCTCACAGTTACATCTCTGTTTGGGCCAGCGGGACAGAATGCAGGCACTTTGATGGCACCTTGTCATCGGTCATGAACGTGAGCAGGCTTGCGCTCAAACGACATTGGCTCACATGGGCATGACTCGTGAGGTCCGTCTAACTGGAGACACCTGTATCACAGCCTTTTTCCTTTTTTTTCTCTTCAATTCTGGGATTCCCACATCTACCTTAATCTGATTAAGGACTTGCTGACATGGTGGATACATTGTGGCTTTATCTACGAATAAAGCATTATAACGAAGCGTTCTTTTCTAAATGAGTGAGTGTCACGTCATCATCCGTTTCCCCCAGAATCATCAAGGTTTGCCGCGTCAGGAACCGTTTGCCACGTGAACAACGTCTGACAGTGTGGCCAAATGACCTTTTAATGACCCTTAACCAGCAAGAGTTGGGCGACATCACCCAGCCCAACGGACCTAGTCTACTCAGCGTGCCGAACCAGGTTGTTTAAAAATATATTTTTTAAAAATAATATTCCCTGTTTTTCTCCCAATTTAGAAGCCAATTCAACTCTCTATTTATTTAAATTCACCCTCCCCTCACGAGCCTGTTGCCCATCCTCTGGGGCAAGCTAATATCCCAAGTCCAGCAATGATCTGCCTGCTCCGGGGCTCCTGGCCAGAGTCGGACTAACGCAGTCGGGTTTCGAACCGCAAATACAGTGGGCAGCTTGCACTCCTGGTGGAGTGCATTATACCGCTACACTACCTGGGGCCCCTGCCAAACCAGATTTTTAGGGGGTCTCAAGGAGCATTTGCACTAATCTACAGGAACCTCCCGAAGGAGCAGTAAACACCCCAGCTACTGTCCCTTCCCCAAGGCGTCCGCAAGACTAACGAAGCTGCAAACCTGGACGCGTGCTGCCATCTGAAAATGCCATCTCCGAATCACTCCAGCCAGGACAAACCTGACATGATTCTGGGTCTTCAAAGGCCTTCGCTGGCATGCTTGCAGGCTTCAGGTGTTCCTTCCAGGCAGCCTTTCGCTGCCATTCACGAGGATAGTTAATAAGCTACTCTCACATACTGGAGTACTGCTTAGCAATGCTTTCTGAGCAGGAGTGCCCTGTACATGATGTTATAAAACCAACAACAAGAACAGGGCATGAAGTGAGTGAGTGTGTATTCTCAGTGTAACAGTAGGTTTTCCTGAGTATTTTCAGTGTAACAGTGCGAGTGGGTATTCTCATTGTAACCCCGCCCCCCCCAAGAGGTTTCACTGCCGCCAAACACTATGACATCATCCCCACGTGCACATGATGCTTTATGTGTGTTGTTATTACCTCAGGGCTCACCAGTACCCTGGTGTCATGAGCACCTTTGAGTACACTTGAGGGCACTCTCTCTCTCTCTCACAGAGCTCTCTCTCTCTCTCTCACTCACTCACTCGCTCGCTCTCTCCCTCTCCCCAATGATGGGTGTGTCATGAGTTTGCCCTCAAAATTCTGTGCTGTGCAAAGCCAACGCCTCCGCACTCAGCACACACACACACACACACACACACAGTTTTGCTCTGAGAGCTGTCAACGCCCAGGGACACACGCCGCGCCGACATCATTCTCCAGCTTTTACACTTGAACTGTACAAAACGCTCGAGCACCAAATGGTTAGCGCTGCCGCTAAATGCATTAGCGAGCCTCGCTCTTCTCCGCCCCAATACGCAGCCGGGACCCTTTCCTGGGGTTCGAGGTGGGAGGAGGATGCCGTAGGACAGTTTCTCTCTCCACTGCCCAGGAAGTGCAGTGATTTCATCCCTCCCGCCTCCCGCACACCACACGGTCCAGAACCGCTTGTAGTGGGTGACTGCTCCCACTCTGCTTTGAAGATATTTTAGGCCCTCCGCACTAACGGCAATACATTAGCCCATAAGTTCAAACACATGACTCTGGTTTCTGTTTGGCCCGAGAACTTCATTTGAACTGCGTGGTAGATGCAAAACCAAAGCGTAAAGGTTTTGAAATGTTTTAATGACATTTGAAAACATTTCATTTCTCTCCATAAATGTGTTGCTATAATATCTGTCACAGAGAGAGAGAGAGAGAGAGAGAGAGAGAGTGGGGGGTGTGGAATCACACGCGACCAATGTGTCGGAAATTGCCTCTAGAAGATGAAAGCTCCAATTCCAGAGACGACTGGCAGAGTGCGTTTGCAACGGTCGTTTCTCACAATCCCATGCTCCCCTTGTCCTCCCGCGACTGGAGGCCTAACGCCACCGACGTAATCGTTTGTGTGGTACGCCATCAGGAGGGATGGCCCAGAGTGCGTTTCAGTTCCTCTCCCCCCTGTAAAAAGAGCATGATGGTCCTTATGAATCACTGTTAATGGAACACTGCAGGTCCTGGGAGACGCGTGTCAGTACGTCCAGCCCACAGGCGCCACAGAGCCCCTATCTGAGCTGCAGAAGCTCCTGCTGCTGCTGCTGCTGCTACCGCATCAGGGAGGAGAAACAAAACGCTTTTGACAAAGGGTTCGAGGACAGCCAAAGGCCCGTGCCTTCGGTTGAACTGCGGTTTATAGTGTATTTTAGCCAGTAGCACATTATTTTGCCTCTCCGTTTTAAGGAAGCATGGAAACAAGATTCGAGGAAAGCCAAAGAACCTTGCCTTCGGTGAAGTGCGGCTCATGTGATATTTTAGCCAATAACAGATCAAATGTCTTAACGGCCACAGCGAACGGCGCCGGGGAGTGGCTTCAGCGGAGGTATCGTCCGCGGCTCGCCACACATTTCTCACGTCAGTCCACCGCTCGGCCACAGACTGGCTGTGTGTTAAACCGTACCTTTCAATGGCGGCTGGATTCAGACAGAGCAGAGCGGCAACCAGGCGTCTTTACTGCGCCTCTGCTGTCCGACCTTCTGAACTTCGGATTTCGCCACGTGACACCTCCTAACCTTTAACTGGGCGGCACCGTTTACACCCGGTGATGAAGACTGCCGACGCCGGAATGTTCTCAGAATGTTTTCCGGGGTGCGGTTCCCAGCAGCCTTTGGTGGTGCCCGTGGTCATGCCTCTTGCACAAGGCTTTTCTGTGGTCCCTTTCCTTTCCCCGTGAAAGCCTGGCTGTCATTAGGCTCGCCAGCCCCGCTCGCTGGACACCGAGAGAGAGGAGCAGGTCAGGTCCTGGCAGGATTTCAGCACAAATAACTCCCAGTTTTCCTTTTCTCCTACACCCAATATTGTCAAGCCCTGGACTGGCTAAGTTTGTTATAAACACCCCAGGGGTAAAGGGTCAGCGGACCTGAGAAAACCACTCAGTGTTACACTGAAAATACCCACTAAAATGAACTGTTACACTGAAAATAGCCACTAAAATGAACTGTTACACTGAAAATAGCCACTAAAATGAACTGTTACACTCAAAATACCCACTAAAATGAACTGTTACACTGAAAATAGCCACTAAAATGAACTGTTACACTCAAAATAGCCACTAAAATGAACTGTTACACTGAAAATACCCACTAAAATGAACTGTTACACTGAAAATACCCACTAAAATGAACTGTTACACTCAAAATACCCACTAAAATGAACTGTTACACTCAAAATACCCACTAAAATGAACTGTTACACTCAAAATACCCACTAAAATGAACTGTTACACTCAAAATACCCACTAAAATGAACTGTTACACTGAAAATAGCCACTAAAATGAACTGTTACACTCAAAATAGCCACTAAAATGAACTGTTACACTCAAAATACCCACTAAAACGTATTGTAACACTGAGAATACACACTCCCTATTACACTGAGAATACCCACTCACGCTGTTACAGGACGTATACCCACTCATTCACTGTTACAATGAGTAGCCTACACCCACTCACACTGTTACTGACAACACCCAGTCGCGCTCACTGTTACACTGAGAATACTCACTAAAATGTCCTGTTAGACTGAGGATATCCACTCACGCTCACTGTTACAGTGAAAATACTCAGTAAACGTTCTGTTACACTGATAATATCCACCCACACTGCTATGCTGACACCCAATAACACTCAGTCATACCGAGACAGCCAGTCACACTCCGTGTTATACAACGAGGCATCCAGGAACACTCATTATTACCAGACGGTCACACCGTCGCACATTCAGCAAGTCGCTGTTGCACTACGACCCTCACAATATCACACCGAGACGCCCAGTAACACTCCCTGTTGCACAGAGACCCGCAGTCACAGTCCCCGTACCACTCAGACAGAGAGACACTCGCTGCTGCACTGAGATCTAGTCACCCGGAGACTCACAGTCACACTCACTGTTACCCTGACACATACTGTCACACCAGCCCTTCTGTTGCTTGCAGATCCCCGAATAGCACAGAGGAAAGTCAAACAACTGAAAGAGTAATCCAGTGTGGGTTCAAAGAAAGCATGCAGGGATGCAGGCTTATTACAGTGAAGGTGCGATAACCTGGTGAAACAGGTGAATTGTAAGTCCCTCTGACAATACAGGCTACCTTTAAATGGGTTCTGTCTTTTGCAACACGTTTAATCTTTGATCCACATTCCCAAATGAAATGTTCTTGGGATCCTAGGGCAACAATGGCCAAATGTGACAATCAATCACTAGATGCTATCTGAACAACCAGTGTGGTGGACCTTTAACCTGATTTAGCCTTAATCTTCGCAGGAGGGATCTTACACAGGGTAAAATTAACACCGTAAGCCATCATTGCTTTTCAAATGATGGCTTACGGATATGAGCTGTGCAGAATATCACAACACCGAAAACCCAACAGCTGCAGCTGTTGAACCTTACACTTAAGATCACTGCAACGTTTAGCCAGCACCGGAGTCGCTTCAACTATTCACCGCATTGCATTTACATCATTTTCGGAACACCCTTATGCCGGCAGCTAATGCTACTTGTTCATCGCCATTCGTTTCCTCCTCTGTCTTTTGCACATAAAAGATTGCGACAGTTAAGTATTTTGATTAAAAAAGAAAATGTTTCAATATTCTTCCTCAAGGATCCTCTAGCGGACGGTGTGTGCAATTGCACGTTATTATTTGCCCGATAAAAGCACAATCTAAACATCCTGGCTATGTAGGGTCAAATGAACAAAAAGAACGACTCATACTTCCTTAATTTCAGCCTAACGCGCTGCTAATGTCATTTCCTTCGTCGCGTGATCTCTGGGAAGTGAGAAAAAGCTCTAGCTCCGCGTTCATGTCCGCGTTATTGATCGCAGTCTGTCTGCAATGAATGGCTGCAAAGCGAAGGAAAACCGTGAACTTCAGGTGACCGACCATGGCTTTGACTCCGGCAGCATGCAGACATGAACCCTGCTGAACCGGGAGGGCTGGAAGCAATAACACGCCTTAAAAAATATATAGTCCGTCTCCAAATTACATATGAAAAAAGAATACATCGCTAATACAACCGTTCGGTGGATCTGATCGTAAGAAAGTTAGCTAGATGTGTTACACGGAGAGAGAGAAAAGAAGTTGCGGTGCTAATGCTGGGGCACGGAAGCCTGAGTCTAGCTTGGCTTGTCTGATCCGACTGACCCTTCATTTTATTGCGGCCAGATTCTCAGATCCTCCCCTTTCGCTTCCGAGAGACCCACAGTTCCGCGGGCACATTCGCGAAAACGGGCTCTGCCATTATGCCAGTTATCACCGACATACACGTTTACTGACCACAACCTTTAGGAGAACGGGACCTTTATCGATCATTCATTACTAAAAGACATAGCTCGGGCTATATATATTCACTGGCGAGCTGCTCATCGCCAACATGGCTGCCTGGTACAGACCTAAAAAAAAAAGGAGAATTAACCTACTCCGTGTCTTTGTCTGTTTCACCTCTTTAACCCTAAACTACTGCGCAAAACACACGAAGAGCCGCGAAAAATCTCCGAAAGCCAGAAATGGACTTACGTGAAGGCAGGCGCTTCGGTTGGTCCTGCTTCCTGCGGGGCATTGTCGCCCTGTTTCACATTCTCCTCCGTGTTTAGGGAGAAGTATCAGAAATGATTTTTGTCCATTGAGATTGTGCGCGAGCCGCGGATGGCAGGGACTTGTCGTGCACCTGGCTTGTCCTCGCCGTGGAGTGTATTGTTGGGAATAGGAGAAGGGGGTGGCGGTGTTGTTGCCGTGTCTTGACTATGGCTGCTCTCTCCGAAGCTAAGTGTGTGTCTCCGAGCCCCTAACTAACACTAATGCAGGGATCAAAGGGCAGCAGCAGCGGAGCACACACACACACACACACTCTGTATCTCTCCCTACCTCTCTCTCTCTCTCTCTCTCTTTCTCTCTCTCTCTCTCATACACACACACACTCGGGAGCTCTCCTCAAAGCGGCACAGAACGGCGATGCACATCGCAGAGAGAGATTGATGATGCCCCCAAGCATTCAAGATCTATACCGATTGACTCCAAGGACTTATTGTATCTTATCACGTTTACATACCTTTGTACTAATTAATGGGACGGCGCGTTTTTGTAATAATTTTAAGCTTAATTATCTTCAGCGATAAAACATTAAGGTGTATGTATTTTTTTAATTTAATGTATATTATTGCTCCCACCCTCCATTAATTAGCTACAGAAATACAAGATTTATGTGGAAATTATGATGTCAGTATCATACGACATTAATCGTTGTACCATGTGATGTTATCAATGACTTTACATGTTATTTAAACTTATTTATTTATCATTTTGGCTTGGCAGCATATCAATTACAAGTGATGTAATCGGGTGATTGTTTTACGCTTCTGATCTTTATGGCTATTTGAGTTACTGTTCTTATATATACTACTACTACTACTAATAACAATCATAATAATTCTTATCATGCATGTTATTATTAGCATTTTCTTTATTTTGTCATTGTTAATATTGGGTCAAAATCTACAGCCACTGTGGTTGCCCGGGAGACCAGGAATTGTTTAGATGACACCAATGGAGTCATGGGCAGTGGTAGGACAACAGTGGCTGAGTATTCCTGACTGATTAGGGTGATTTATTGTTCCATAAAAAGCTGGTTAATGGCAGAGCTCTATTTTCAGTGCTTGTGCAAATAGATGTAAACATTTAATTTCTTACACTGCCCTAATTATGGTGTTTAAACTTCAAAAGGCCTTTATTTAATCCCCTCCAAAATCCTTCATCGCAGAATTCTGGAGGTTAATCCTGAGCAGGAAGTTCCTTACTCCTCAGAGTCTTACAGGCTGTGCGTTGCTGGAATCCCTGACAGAGGCATGTTTGGCAGCCGGTGGCTGTATTTCAAATGTAAAGAGAGAATAAAATGACGTATGAGAGAATTATTCCCAGTGTCTCCCTCCTTTCATTGCGTTTGTGATCCGTGGAGAGATTGAGCACCCAGTCATTTTATTATTGCACCTTTTTTTTCTTTTTATATTCCATCTAAGCTGTTGAATCAGACTGGCAGTGTGTGCAGCTGGAATCAGATACCACAGGGCAAGGGTGTCCAATCTTATCCGACAAGGGCCAGTGTGGGTGCAGGCTTGTGTTCCAGCCCGGCACTAAAAACACCTGATTGAACTAATCAAGGTCTTGATTGAAAACCATGATCAGTTGCTTAGTTGAATAAGGTGCTGTAGCGCTGGGCTAGAACAAAAGCCTGTGCCCCACACCGGCCCTTTCCTGATAAGATTGGACACCCTTTGCTGTAGGCTATGTTTGCTAGTGGAGTTCAGCAGCCTGTGAGCTGCTGGAGTCTGACAGGTTGCGTGCGATAGGTAGTCCTGCTGCATTAACCCAGGACACATGCAGCTTGTTATGATGGCAATTAGCGAATGTCCTAATTACCCCTCTCCGCTGACCACAGGTGACTGAGGCACATTTTTTGTTTTCCTAATTAGAATATGGCGTGACCTGATTAGAATCTGCTCCTTGCTTCGCGAGGCCCTGGGAGAGAGGTTGGACAGATATGTGGTCAAGGAAAAAGGTCTCCAGCAATAAACACACATTCATAATGTGCTCGTGAGGTCATTGCTTGCAAATGACCACAGTGTGCGGCTTACTGTAAACGGTTCTCATTTAACGATGAGTGCATGGAAGCCTGCACACTTATATATATTTTTTATTAATAATTTATCACTGATTTTTACATTTTTGGTACATTTTGATACAAAAGTGATCAAAGAAACAACAAAAGAAAACAAGGCCTGATACGTTACCAGCATTGGAATGTATTTGACTTCAAGTCCATAAACACAATTTAATGAATGGTTTAAACGTATAGTATTAGATCGTATAAAAATCCTAGTCCAGGGGATCAGCTGTATATGCAGCCGACAGAATGCTGATCTGATTTTGGTAGGGTGTTGGTAGATTCAAGGGCCTAAAACAATTAAACAACAAATTATTTTTAATTGAGGTAGAGGTCTCACTTTTCGCTTTTATCATTTTATTTGGAGAAATACACCTCTGGCTATAGATATTTAACAAAATATTTACAGCATAATTGTGGTTGGATGTATTCAGATCTGTATTTATTTATATGCTAATTGTAGAAGAGAATGATTTAGTTAAACCAGCATATGCACTGGGTCCTCAGGACAATGATCAGGGAGCAATGGTCTTTGCCACAATCACTTACATTTACTCAACACACTTATCCCCTATTTAAACAGGATCCATATCCAGTACTGTATGCCCTGACACGTTTAGTTCATCTGAGACACGTTGACCAGTAGGACCTACAAGTGACAAAATAAAGGAAACCCCAATATAACACATCTTATTAGGGCGTTGGGGCCAACATGAGCTGCCAGGACAGCTTCAATACACCATGGTATAGATTCTACAAGTGTCTGGAACTCTACTGGAGGGATAGAACACCATTCTTCCATGAGAAATTCCATGATTTGGTGTTTTGTTGATGGTGGTGGAAAACACTGTCTCAGGCACCACTCCAGAATCTCCCTTACTCCAAAATCTCCCTTACATGTTTCCTTTATTTTGGCAGTTACCTGTATTACACAGATATCAAGTGTCTTTTGGTTTACATAGAGTGGCAGAAGTCAAAGTAGCTCCAGTGGATGGTCTGTACTGGCTGACTAGCAACACTATCAGTATTACCCAATCTCACATCCACTGGTTTATCACAGGTTAGAAATACTGTGAAGTGCTTGGATATGACCGCATTAAGACTGTATGCTAAATGGGGAAGATGAGAAGTCAAGACTTCTGAAATTGATATTTTTCCCCTCAGTTTCGCTCATATCTCTCAGCACGGAGCAGCGGTGCAAACAGGAACGCACTAATGTGCCCTGACTGAGAGAGAGGAATAATGAGAAATGATCCATTACACAATGAAGGCTTCTCGTTTTCCTTCATACCTTTTGAAAGCCAACACATCACAAACCATTTTCTCTTAAATAAAGGAAACCCTTCCAAGTGAGGTGGTGGCTTTCTTGGTTGTGTGACAAAAAAAATTGAAAGATTCTTATGGATTTCTTTTTTGATTAATACATTTATTTTTGTGTGGCTGTTTTTTTTTTTTTTGCTGGGCTGTGCTGATCTTTGGAAACCCTACTGTTGGCTCAAGATGTTGTTGTCATGGTGCAATGTTTCAGTCATTGCCAGAGGGCTCTGGTCTCTCTTGTGGCCCACTCATGCCAATCACCCTCGGTAGTGTTTACAACAGGACAATTATCTGATAGTAGTCATGACAACGAGGGCATGACCTCACAGGTGGGCATACATTCTCCTTGCTATAGTGCGTTTCCCTCACCCTCTGAGCAACTCATTTAAGGAAGTTAATTATAACGTTTGTAGATAATCACAAACCTAACGCAAGTTTGGCTATCTCTGAAATCATTTTAAAATGCGTTGAGAAGTGTAATATGTTTTTCAACTTGTTACTGAAATTCAAGGACATGGCCTGATAAAATTTTGATTGAATGCCCTCCACAGTGAATTCATAAAGGCCATTGTTCAGTCACAGGCTTGTAGTGATTTGTTTCTGATCAATCTGACAAGGAATTTCTCACAAAGACAGAGACACATTAGGCACATTTGTGCCTAAACATGACTAAACGATTCTGACAAAAATACAACCTTAATTTCATAAAAGTTCTATCCTTTAAGTAATTATGCATCTTAGCTAATTTTTCAGACTTTATCAATACAGGTAGGCTCTCAGAAATTACAATGTTATGGCATATGATGTAGCCATACAATGCAAAAAGACCCTGTTTAAAAGTTATGGAACTCTTTTATTATAAATACACGTGACATTTTTTAGATGCTTTTACAGCTAACCTTCAGGGTGTGAAATGTTTTTTCAACAGCACATGCAATCCGTTTTTATGTGACAGCCACTTTGCTCATACTCTTCATGTCTTTAGCAATCAGGGTTTAAAAATGACAGGACCGCCACCAGGGGCGGCGATTGTCTGTCCGCCCCAGGGAGGGGGGAGGGAAACCGACAGGACGTTCGCTGCGCATAAGAGTGGTCCTGTAGTACTGGGTTACGGTCGACGGCCTGGCGAGTGTCGTCTCGGAGGAGACGATGCCTCGCCTTCGTCACTACCGGTCGCAGGACTACGGCAGCGAACTCACATTACTGGGTGGGGGATTGACATAAAATAGTGGGTCTAATTGGCTACTAAATTGGGAGAAAATGGGATAAAATCTGAAACAAAATCTTAAAAAACAAAAAAGAATTACAGGACCTTCAGCTTATAGATTATGTTATTGTTATTGCAGTCATTTGAAACATGCAGTTGTTCCTTTAGCCGGGGTAGCTCTGCAGTAACGTGGATGGGAGTCTCCTGGACCACAGGTGTTTTATTGAGAGGATGAAGCAGATGGATAAAGGCGATGAGCCACCTTCATTTCCTCTGTGAGGCTCCTCCGGGTCCTGGGCATTCCTATTGCTCTGTGATTTAGAGTCAGGGCTCAAACAGAACATCTGTCCCTCTGCCTGCCAGGACGGAGGATCAGTGATCCTACTTGTCCCCTCCTTCCCCTGTCAGTTTAGCAGGTCTCTCTGGCACTGTGAGGCAGGTTTCTCTGGGACAGTGATGATGAGGCAGGTTTCTCTCACAGTGATGCTGAGGCAGGTCTCTCTCACAGTGGTGCTGAGGCAGGTCTCTCTCCAGAATGGGACAGTGGGGATACTCATCAATGCGCACTCCTAATAGGGTCTTGTTCACATATAATTTATTGTTCATATTAGAAAATAAACAAGCATTTATCCTAACCTATTTTGGACCAATGCACAATTATCATTTGTTGCTGCAAACGTTTGATCATTCATAAACTCTCAGAAACAAGAATAGAAAATGCTCACGCATCAGGATTTCCCTCTGTCGCATGACCTACAAGCAATCACACAAATTTAGTGAGCAATCTCGCCCATCTATTTTTAGATAAATGCAATACAGCTTGTTATTAGAGGTACCAGAAATGTTGAACTCCGAAAGTGTGCTGGGGTCAGCAGGTTAGACACAGAGGGACTTCATCAGCTGAAATGCAGAAGTGCCCTGTAGGGTGGCACTGGGACAGCACACACAGAGCTGAGGAGGATGTGTGGAAGCTGGGTTGTGAGGCACACAATGTAAGCCTGGGCTTGGGCCCGGCCACATCCGTCTCACTAACCTGCTTGTCTCCCCCTTACGTCCAGCGCGTTTTTTTTTGCTTTTGTATCCGCGTCTTATCACCGTGGTGTTCTTCACCTTCCACGGCACTCTCGCTGCTCGTTTCCGGAATGCTCTTGAACGTGCGCTTCCATTGTCTGCTTGCAGTCCTTTTTTGGAATACCTACGGTTTAAAACCTGGCGGCTTTCAGGTTCTCACACAAGCGGTTATCGTCCTTTTTGTCAGCGTCAGAAAGGCTACAGTACAAGATATACACACAATGAGACGCGCTTTCTCGGTGGCACATGCTGAATTTCAACGATATTTTTTCCCCAGGTGTCTGACGAAATCAGGGCTGAAATCATGCGAGTGTCCTTGGCTTCAACCACAAACTCAGAGAATGACACCTATGCATTGTAGCCAGTGACCACTTGATTACCAGTGATTACCTCATTCAGATATTGTTACTATCAGGCCCCAAAGCCTCCAGCGATCTCTGTTTATGCATTCAATATTTATTCAGTTTTATCTCAGCACACTATTCCTTGTAATTCTGCATAATTCTTTCACTTGACCAGACTGAAAAGATTGATATTTTATGCTTGCATCAAAAATACTTTATTAGAAATTGTGGGCTATGAATATAATATATTAGTAATAATAATATATCTATAACTTTATTATGACCTTTATTTTGGTAACTGCCAAAATAAAGGAAAGACCAACGTAAAGTGTCTTATTAGGGTGTTGGGCCACCACAAGCCACCAGAACAGCTTTAATGCACCCTTGGCATAGTAGTGTCTGAAACTCAATGCTTCCATGAGAAATTCCAGCATTTGGTGTTTTGTTGATGGTGGTGGAAAACACTATCTCAGACGCTGCTCCAGAATCTCCCATAATTGTTCAATTGGGTTAAGATCTGGTGACCAAGATGGCCATGTAATTTGGTTTACATTGTTTTCATGCGCATCAAACTATTCAGTGACCACTCGTACCCTGTGGATGGGGGCATTGTCATCCTGGAAGAGACCACTCCCATCAGGATATAAATGCTTCACCATAGGATGAAGGTGATCACTCAGAATGGCTTTGCATTCATTGGCATTTACCTTACCCTCCAAGGGGCTGAATGGACCTAAACCATGCCAGGAAAATGCACCCCTCACCATAACAGAGCTGCCAGAACCCTGCACTTCCTCAAATGTTTCTTTTATTTTGGCAGTCAAATGTATGTACTGTGCAATGCGTGATCAGGTAACTTTTCTCCTCAATCTCTGTGCGTTCCTTTTCTGCTCTAATTAACATAACATTAACATAAGCTTCCCATCAGTGATCATGTATGTGACGGCACCAACAGCCACAAGAGAGAAAAAAGAAAAAAACATACAACTATGCTATTGTCTTGCTATTGTCTTGTTTGTTGATGCGGTGCCAGCAGAGTCACCTTAAGACAGAGCTCTTAGTCTAATAGAAGCACCAAACTGCCCCTGGCAGGCCCATCCCCTCTATATTACTGTGTACATCATTAAAGTGGCTATCAGGAAAGTGCCGTCTGAAGAATGGGGTGGACGCATGCCCTGAATCCTGATCACACTTTGAATTAAATATTGAAATGAGATTTACGCTGGAGCTACGAAGCCGAGTTCGTTGGCCACTCGACCAAGAGAAATCGAGCGGCTCATTGAATTAAATTGAATTAGCGTCTCCCCAATGCGTCGCTGGGTTTTTACTCGGATGAAACGGTATTCGCGTCCCCGAACCAATCGTCCACATAAAGAAAAACAAACAGAATGCACAAACCTTTGCGAAAAAGGTTATAGTTCTTTCCTTTTTGGCCTCTTTCCTCTCTCGCTGGATGTCCCTGCCGATCTGTTGGGGCGATTAAAATCAAGAGGGTCAAACTCAATTGGCCGGGAAGAGGCATTGTCTCCGGTCGTTTGTTCCACCTCGTGAAGTATTCGGTCATCGAGTGCTTTAATTGCTTTGATGATTTGATTACGAAAACATATTTAACACTCCTCTTGGCCTTTCCTGTTGAGCACTTTAAAGGTAGTGTCCCCCCAATGCCTTGCTTCAGTAAGCAGTGTTAACCTAACTCAGGAGGGGCAAAGTCTTTCAGCCCTGAGTCACCTTGGACTGACCATGACATGGTCTTTTTTGGACACACCCTGTGCCGGCCAGAAGAGGATGGGCTCCCCCACTTTTAGTCTGGTTCCTCCCAAGGTTTCTCCCTATCAAGAGAGTTTTTCCTTGCCACTGTTGCCTTTAGGCTTGCTTTTGGTGGGGGTCTAGGCCTGGGCTCCCCCTCTGTTAAGTGTTTTGTGACAATTCAATTGTGAAAAGCGCTATACAAATATATTTGATTTGATTAAGCCAATGTGTGCATTCGTTCAGCCAACAGGTGTGGTTTTAGGGACACACTGTGGACGTGAGCCTGAATGTGCTGGAATGTGTGGGAAGTCTGCCTCTATCTGTGGTCGTCCATTGACACGATGATGATCCCCGTGACAGCCTGCAGTGCCGCCTCCTCCAATGACTGACAAGTCAAATTCTTGAGTGTGGCCCCTGCAGCGTGGCCAGAGGTGTTACAGGGTGTACATACAGGTAACTGCCAAAATAAAGGCAACACTTTAGTAACCCTGGGGGGTTTGACACTAACGGCCCTGGCCTGGGCTAGGAGAGTCCCAGCAGGCCGGGAGGGGGGAGGGGTGATCCTTGGCATGCCCCGATGGACACTCGTGGTACTGCACAAGTTTAAAGGATCCCTCATTTACTCAAGTGTTACCTTTATTTTGGCAGTTTACTGTATATATGAATGCCAAAACATCACAATATAGTAATAATGACTGTGTAAGTTACATATTGTATATATATATATATATACACACACACACACACACACACACACACACACACATGCACTGTACACTGTATATACAGCACATATAACTCAAACAATAATTATTTCTATATTATGATATTACGTTATACATATATACTATATGTTAGTATACTCTGAAGCACCTCTGGCCCATACCTCCTCCTTTAATTTGATTCTAATCCAATGTGCAGGCGGGACTGATAGGACAGATAGAGTGAAGGAGCTGATGGTGAGGTAAGGGAGGGGGTGGGGGGCAGGGGAATTACAGGGACAGACTTGTGGCTGCTGAGTATATTTTATGACTGAACTCTTCACCCCCCGCCCCCCCCTGCTTTCACTCTCCACTTGCTAAGGAGATGACCTGATCAGGTGGAGACCAACGCCACGCCAGGCCTCTGTCGCCGGGGTGCTATCAGATAACGCCCCTGTCACCTGCGCCGGTTGTACTGTCACCGAGGTTCTTGTCATGTGATCTCGTTCACCTGCAGACAATTGGTTGGATGTCAGAAAGGTTATCTGGATCTTCCTCTTTAAAATATTAAACCCGCCAAAGATCATTTTACGATAATGCCACCACGGCACGGAACGCCGCGGCCCTGTACACAGAGAATCGAAGGCGTCTGCCTCACACAGAACGCGTCGTTTCTACAAAGCGGCACAAATTGAGGGGGGTTTAACGACGCTGCAACCATTACAGAAGAGGATCCCCCCCCCCATTAACAATACACGGCGTGTTCTCGCCTTTAAGCGGCGGTTACGCGCAGCAGCGACTACACTTGCGCTCGCGCGGAATTCGCCGCAGTGGAAACGCGCGGAAACATGGACCGTGATCATCGCGACCTCGCAGCGCAGAATGAATGTTCTCCTGAAACTCAGGACATACACATGACTCATTAATGACTCACTGGAAGACAAATGGTTCTGATTTCTCCAGACCTTTAAATAGAACGAGCCAAGAGGACGACAGGGATGAAATCTATTTAAATTGTTAATTATCTTCAGGCAAATGGTCATACTCTCCTATGCAGCACGCATTAAAGGGGGGAACTCCTCCACCTGGAGCTTGCTCTGGTGTTCAGTGGAGATGGTGGCTGAGGCCTTTATGCCCCGGTGAAACGGGAAGCCATGGGAGGCCACAATACAGTTCCGTAAGGCCGAGATGGACTTTAAAAAAGCAGCGTGTTAATGTTTAGTTTGTGTCCGATTTTTTATGTAAAACGATTCATAAGGGTGTGAATAATTGTGACACATATCGTTTTGTGAAGAAAAAAATATTAGTTGCTAAACCAAATCTTTTTGTCTGAGCAATTGTATTGGATATAATATAATATAATTTCCCTTCTCTTTAAGCATACAGGTATGGTATGCAGCTTCCAACAACGATGTCTATCGCTGTATTACTTCACTGGTCTCTTGCGCAAACTATGATTGGTCATACCATGTATTAATGCACATCTTGTAAGTCGCTCTGGATAAGAGCATCTGCTAAATGCTTAAAATGTAAATGTAAATGACATATCAGCTGAGTGCACTGACTCCCCGTTGTCCCAGCTGTAGAACACACAGCCAATTGGTTTCACACGAGGTGTTCGCCGACAGAGAGGACCGCGGGCGTGCCGCTTCACGCTCGTCCTGCCTATCCGCTGCACAATCCGCGGGGAGGAAAACGAGGGCGTGCACGCTCCGCCAGGAGGCGACCCCATGTTGACGACAAGCCCTCCTCCAGCAAACAGGGCTCCGAGTCCTGGAACCTCGTATCTCCCTCCCGCATCTCCAGCTAATCTGCGACCGGCGGACAGCGTTGTTGTCTATGAAACACGCGGCGTGACACACAGCGCGCGCGTGTGCCGCAGGAACCTGGCAGATCTCATCAAAGCAAGCGGGAGCGGCTTTGTTCAAAATGTCACAATGCATATTTATGGGCGGAGAAGAGTTCTCCCAGCACAAGCGCCATTCATGTAACAAAGCCCCCAGTTTGTGTCCCCATACTTCTCGTAGCACAAGTGTGTGCATGTCTAATAGAGTGGACCTGACCACGTGACTGTTTCACCGTAGGCTTGCCATGTTAGGTTCGGTCCCTTTGAAAAATCCAGTCTTTAAAATACCATATGCAGTGTCTGAACTGTGTAGTCCGAAAGCTCCAGGCGGTAACACACAACAATATGATACTTCTGTGATGACAACAGCAACAACAACAACTACTACCTCTAATAATAATAATAATTATAATTAATAAGGGTATTATTACTTTTCAGCAGTCCAGAAGACATTATTGGTGATAAGAGAATGTGACTTGTTTTTAAACTCTGTTAAAGGCAGCTGCTGGTGTGGAAGTCATGTCAGGGTCAAGGCTGTTGCCAAGGTTAGGTTGTCTAAGATTTGGCTGATTTTCTCAATGGAATTGACTTTCCTTTTCTGTCCAGACATAAACAGCGCACAGACTCCAGTGCTGAGAGTGGCCAGTGCTCGGGGTCAGACTGGGGTTAGGGTTGGAGAGGTGGATAGAGGTCAGGGTGTGAAGATAGGGTCGGACCCATAATCCGGTACTCAGCCTGCGGGGTCACAGAGGGTGGGGTGTGTGGTCAAGGCCCATGAAACACAGGCTTATCGGGGAGGCGGGAGCTGAGGTTCCGTGGTCGTCAGGGCAATAGTCCCTGTCATCTCCAAGCTATTACCTCTATACAGTCAGGGATTAGGGGAAAGGTACCAGCCAGCAGGCAATCTGTTTTTCGTTTTAACTCTCCCTCGAGAGGTTCCATTATTCCCTCCATATCGAGTGTGACCCTGAGAGAAAGCCTTGCCTCTCAAGGTCAGCCCTGTCTAGACTCTCCTCGTTTCCCGTTTCCTGCAGTCCTCCCGCACACAAAAGGGTCAGGCCCCCTGCCGGCTCCAGCGCTGGCCCCGCACCTATGCCAACCCGAGCCACAATGGCTCCATTTTCCCCACTCCTCCCCTGAGCTTGGGGGTTAAAAGGCGGTGACTCGGCGTGTGCTGATAAATGCACAGCACCGCTCGCCCGCAGTCAGCGAGACGCCACATAACCGTCACCTCCTCTTTGGCCCTACACTCCTTACCGTCCGGATCTATCCTGCAGCGTTCCCGGAGTCGGCAGACTCCGGCTCACACCGGCTACATGCGAATTGCACTTCCTGCTGTTCCGTAAAGATGGGTGTTGTGTTTGCAGAACTGTGGGATTAAATGAAACTATATACCCTCAATACATTTCTGCACTGCAGTATGTATGCTTACCTTTAAAGAGAGACAGGGAAAAGCAGAGAGTGGTCGGCTGGTTTTAGTCTGAGAATTAATGGAGAATATAAGATGGACAGGTTGGCTGACTCATCTGTAGGAGGCAGGATCACAGGGACGAGTTGGGAAACACAGGCTTTGTTCCCACATCTGCATTTGCTTCTCTGTACTTCAGATTAACTGAAAGCAGGTACTCGGTAGAAACACAGGACCAGTGGGCTATATTGCTGTATGTGGTACTATATTGTGTTTCTATATGTGTATTACAAATAAAATGTAAAGACCATACTATTATATATTTTTTTCATTTGTGCAAATTATTTTGTAATTTCTCAAATGCAATTTATGCTCAACACTTATCACAGTGAAAATACTATGAGACACACAATACATTTCACATTGTGATACTGTTTTCAAAATGGTGTGTGCTATATCAAAGAAATGAATATACGTTATTTCACATTAAATATAATGATCACACACAATTGTATAATTCACATTATGACTGTCAATAGTATGTGTATAATATATACATATTAAGAACATAACACTACTGTGACATCAAAGGTTAATTATGTTTCTTTGAGTAGTATGTAAACATTAGTACCTGTGTCCATCTGACACTTTTATGTGGCCATAGTACCGATGTTCACAATTACAGCACTTCCTTTGACAGGGGCTGTGTGCTTCTGCTAAAATATATAAAAAACAGTCCAAGGTCAGTGGACATTTTCTTTTGAACAGGCTACCTGTAGAGAAAGGAATCTATTTGACATGTGGAAAGGAAGACATGTTTTTGTTTTTTTCATCCTCCAGCTGAACCCAGGAACACAAGCAGTTAGAAGAAAAGAAGAAGAAGGAAAAAAATCATTCATTGAATATTTATCGGAGTCTGTGTGTTCCTGACTCACAAAACTCTCCTGTTTATGACTTAAGGATGTGTAGCGCTGACCCGAGTTTAACACCGCCACAGATAACAAATTAACCTCTGCTCTCTCCCGCATTGCCTGTGCCCTGCTAACAAGCTGACTGTCTGGATGGCAAGAGGTACTTTATAATTCTACCTCTCAGGTTAATGCTTTATCCTCTTTGAGCCCCTCACTAAACGCATCCATCTTTCTCTCTCTCTCTCTCTTTCTCTCTCTCTCTCTCTCTCTCTCTCTCTCTCTCTCTCTCTCTCTCTCTTTTTGCTTGCTCCTCTTTGGGACTATCTTGTGGCCAAATCAGAACATTTAAATCACATACAGTAGCTTTTAGTTTTCAGAATTTTCTGCATTATACAGCAGTATACTCAAATGCTATAAACTTTTCAGATGTTGTAACTATATGTGTTCTAAAAAAACATTACAGAGATTTTAACTATATTTACTGCATATGTAATTTTAAAGCTTTAATTAAAAAATAACAAATATATATAATGATCAAATATAAAATGATCAAATCAAGTTGGGTTTTTAGGGGTCACACACTCTGCCAATGGGGGATAGAAGAGCCACACATTAGGGTCTCAGATATCCAAGCAATAGAGAGATCGCAAAGGTCCCAGTCGATACAAGTCCCTCCTCATGAAATATTAATAACAATCGATGCACGAAACATTGGTCGTAAACACGTTCCCCGTTCAGTTGCTGTTCTGTGGAAAAAAAACAGACTGTGAGTCTCTGTATCTAACACAGAGGCTCTACTGTAACTGTGTGACGGCCATTTTGTTCCCAAAGGAGGAGTATCTTCCTCCCAGCGCTGACAGGCCAGCCTGCAGCCCCAGTCTGTGGGGAAACGTCATGTGCCTACAGACTTGCAAGCCATAAACAACATGTAGCTACATATAACCTCACATGCTCAAGAGAGGCATTGTAGTGTTCAAATGCACAAAAATAGTGTCAAGGTTATAGTACAGTCAAGAGGCACTTCTCTCCTTTATGTACAGTATTGTCTGTCATTTTACTGTCCTCACAGGTAAAATCCTTGAAATATAATGCATCCTCTAATGCAAGCCAGATAATGGAAGTATGGTTGATTGCGCATCAATCAAAACTGCTACTATACATTTACACAAAGAAATAAAGAATTTAGCCTCCCGCGTGGTCCAGTGGTTACAACATTAGACACTGGCCATGGAGACCGGGGTTCGATTCCCTGTCCCACCAGAGTCGGCTCTGGCCGGGAGTGCCATCGGGTGGCAATTGGCTGTCCGCCCCAGGGAGGGGGGAGGGAAGCCGACACACACAGTTCACTGCACACAGGAGTGGTTCTGGGGTACCGGAATTACAGTCGACGGCATGATGAGTGTTGTCTCGGAGAAGGCAGCGCTACACCCTTGTCACTGCTGGTCACAGGACTACGGCAGCGAACTATAGAGGTAAGGGGGATTGAACTAAGCACACGGGTAATTGGCTACCAAATTGGGAGAAAACGGGGTAAAATAAAATTATAAAAGAAATAAAGAATTTATCGTCAAAAAAGATACATTTACAGTGGGAGTGATTGTCTTATAACAAAATCACATTCTCTGCAGGTGGAAATCTCTGGTCTGCAGTTTCCACACCAATTCTGTTAGTCCTCCCTTTTAGTTAAGAGATTTGTTCTTGTGTTATCTGTCAGAATGTATCCCATGAGACCCATGAATGCGAATCCTGAAAATAAAAAATCCCTGAGGTATGCCATGACACCCCCAACACCCCCCCCTTCATTTTGAGGGCCTATCACAGACAACCTGCACAGAGAAGAGACAGTGATTTTGTGAACTACAGTGTTTCCTGAGTATGAGTACCAGGGGGCAGTATACATTACAGTGTCTCCAATATAATTTTTGTAGCAACTGCAACATAAACAGTATGGATGGTGGCAGTGTAGTGTAATGGTTAGGCACCTGGGTATGTAACTCAAAAGGTTGCTGTTTTGACACTCTCATTGTACCCTTGAGCAAGGTGCTCAACCTGAATCTCTTCAGTAAATCCAGCCGTATAAATGGATCATATGTATGCAATGTACAACTCTGTAAGTCGCTCTGGGTAAGCTTGGATGGCTCTGATGTTTCCATGTGGCTCAGTAGGTAGAGCACCGCACTGACAACGCTTAGGTTGTGGGTTCGTTTCCCAATGGGATCGCATATGCTGGAAAATGTATGCATTCACTACTGTAAGTCGCTTTGGATAAAATCGTCTGCTAAATGGCATATGTTATGTATGTTATGTTATAATAGCGTTTGCTAAATACCTATAATGTGTAATGGATGGTGTCTATTAAAAGCAAGTACAAATATTATGTGTGCTGCTATGACCCTCCCCTTAGACCCCAAAATGTATGCAATACCAAGGGTAAGATCTAACAAATGATATGTGCATACTGAGTATGTTATGAAACAAAACAAGGGCAAAGCAGCTTCCACAATACAAAAGACGGGATAAGTTGGACTCACCCGAGCTGTCCGAAGCAGGCCTTAGGCCCCAGTCAGCCCAGTCTTCAGCCCACCAACACAGGGCCTGGCACTGCTCTTCTTCTTATCTCCATTTAGGAGCAGTTTGTTCATTTGGACAAACAAAGAACCCATCCATCCATCCATCCATTATCTAAGCCGCTTATTCCTGGTCAGGGTCGCGGGGGGCTGGAGCCTATCCCAGCATGCGTTCGGGCGAGAGGCAGGAATACACCCTGGACAGGTCGCCAATCCATCGCAGGGCACACACACCATTCACTCACACACTCTTACCTACGGGCAATTTAGACTCTCCAATTAGCCTAACGTGCATGTCTTTGGACTGTGGGAGGAAACCGAGTACCCGGAGGAAACCCACGCGGACACGGGGAGAACATGCAAACTCCGCACAGAAAGGCCCCCGGCCTGGATTCAAACCCGAGACCTTCTTGCTGTGAGGCGACAGCGCTATCCACTGCACCACCGTGCCGCCCCAACAAAGAACCTACAACAAAAACAAAACAGGCGCCCGCAGTTTCCTCCTTGAGGGTTTCAAAATCGGGGTTCCACTCTCTAGCAAGAAAACCAAAACAAAATAAACAGCACCAAAGCCCAAGAACAAGGCGACAAGACTGTCAGTCACGTTTCTGTTTTTCACAACTCCCGATCCGCAATTTATCAACTTCCTCTCCACACCTGCTCCAGGTGTGGTCACACCTATGTGTGTGCCCGTTTGGAAGGGAATCCCCAATGTGTTGCCTCATCGCAACGCCACACGTACCCAAAATAAAATACATGTGTTTTTGTGTGCCTGAGATGTGTTAGTCCCTCTGTCACAGTGTTCATTAACAAGGAAAGAGAAAGGCTTTTCAATTAAATAATCAGACTAGTGGTATTTTCAATCTTGCAAACATTTTTATGATGACTTACATTGTTCATTCAGGTCACTGTATAATGTCAGTGTCTTTTTTAAATTCCTTTTTAAAATCCCTTTTCATCATAACCCAGATTTTACAGCATACATATATTCATATTTATATATAATGTGTTTGTTCTTGGACAGAACAGCATGTAGGCCTACATAACATTTATCCAAAGCAACATTCTCCAAGGGCTCTTCTCTCTTCCGTAAGAATGTCTCTTTGTATTAACCTCCTGCTATACTAGAATCCTCTAGCCTATACGTGCAGTGTGTTTCTAGCTCAGACCTGACACAAGGAAATCTTTAGATAGTCTTAATGATTAATGGTTGCTATTTTTCACCAGCACAATGTACACATTTACAATGCCGGCTATTTCCATACAAACTATTGTGGTCTGTCTTCTTTTTTGGTTCGTACATGCACATTAGACAGGACAGAGAATGCACTTAAATGACATTTTGAACATAGAAAGTAATATCGATAATTACCTCTTATATAAACATAACTAGATTAAAAGGTTTCTCCAGGGGCGGCAAAATACCTTTATACACTTCGCATTAGTGAAACGATAATATGTTATGTCCCCGTGGAGCACCCGTAGACAGTGTAGCTATAAACTGGCGATTGGCTGTGTATTTATTCTAGATACAACAGAAACCGTTCAGTGAACGTAACCGTGAGTATGGACGTTTCTATCCATTTATGTGGCGTATTCGTTACAAAATATGCATAATACATTATTTTATTTTGTAGGACACCGGCATATCCTAAAACATATTTCATACATGTTATCTAGCGGTGGAAGTGTTTCGTGTATAGGACGGGCCTAGCTCGTCCCCTAGCCAATATCCTTTAGTAGCTGTTAGCTGTAGCTGGTATAGCACGTTATTTACAACGGACACATGTAGCTAGCTAATTTGGCTAGCAGCGAACTACGTACATGCGAAAACGAAAACGCGCCGCCGAATTGGCCAGGATATTTTCTTTACGCAAATTATGCGTATCTAAATGGAAGTTAGATCTCCGCTAGCCAAGTCGCACGGCACTTGGCGTTGGATCATGTTCCTCTTGTGATTGAACGTTAGCTAGCACATGCTAGATTAGCTGGCTAGGCAACGTTCTTTAACAAGCGTCCAGCGTTATTTATATTGTTTTAGCTAGCTAGCGTGTGCTAGGTTGAGATGGGCCATTACTTTTGCCGGATCTACACTTCACAGATTCTCTATCACCACTGCATTACGGTGGCTAGCTAACCAGTTGCACGAACCAAGTGTTGCTCAACTACCTTAGCTAGACGCTAACTCATTGCATTCGTTCTTTTCGTTGGGTCTCCAGCTGGCAGGATGAGTCTACGGAAGCAGACACCGAGCGACTTTCTCAAGCAGATCATCGGTAGACCGGTGGTGGTCAAACTGAACTCCGGCGTGGATTACAGAGGTAACGTTACTGACTTTAACGTTGAAAGATTCGCTGCTGAGTCACGCATCATTAACAGCAGGGGTGTCAAACTCATTCCATCGAGGGCCGAGTGTGTGCAGGTTTCTGTTGTAACCAATGCATTACAGCAGGTGATTTCAATTAGGTTTCCTCCTTGGTTGAAGAAGAGAGCTAATTAGTGAAATCACCTGGTGTAGTGCATTGGTTGCAACAAAAACCTGCACACACTCGGCCCTCGATGGAATGAGTTTGACACCTGTGATTAACAGCGTTCAGAAAAGAGAACGACTTGACATTGGTTTTCGTGTTAAATTACGTCCAAGTCTCTTGTCTGTAATTTATGTTTAGCTATAACGCGGGTGTCATCCCTAATTTGTATCAATAATGTAAATTTACCCTCCTTAATGAAACGTGAATGAAGTGTTGTTCAATTTATTGTGACAGTGCATTTAAAGAATGAGTGCTTTTCATACCAATATGATAAGTATCATAATAGCCACTGTAATACTGGGTAGTATCAGAACAGATTTCACAGTGAGCTACATTTTGCAAGTGTAGAATGTGGTTGGTTGTACTGCTGTGTGTCTTATGGCATGTGCTGTAGCTAGGTGTGACTACAACCCTTGGCTCACTGGCTACTTTGAGTGGGTTCATGCAGGGTTGTTAGTCTGCTCTGCTTTTTATAATTGGTTAATGGTGGCTGGTGGCTAATTAGAATATTGTGACCCCCTCTCCCAAAATGTGTAGGTAGGTTAACTGGGTTTGACTAACAATGGAAGACTTGGCTGATGGAGGTGAAAATGAAGGTATAATCCGTGCACTTGTCTCTGTCTGTCTCTACAGGTGTTCTGGCCTGTCTGGACGGCTACATGAACATCGCTGTGGAGCAGACTGAGGAGTATGTCAACGGACAGCTGAAGAACAAGTACGGAGATGCGTTTCTGAGGGGGAACAATGGTGAGTGCTTGAGCCGTGCAGGAGACGGCCATTACAGTAACTAGAGTCCACACTTTAAAGCTGCTGCTGAAAATGGCGTGACTTGCTCCATGGGGTCACGTGTAGTTTTGCATGTACCTCCTGAGTTTGCTGACTTGACATTACTTGCTGACTTGACATTACTCGCCTATGCAAGTCGACATGCTGCATGCATTTTCTGTTGAGGGAGTTTTGGCCATTACCATTGGGGTCATCCAGTCTCTACACAGTTGATTTATTCTACTTTCTTAAGATATTGGCTTGATTTGATTACATCTTTGTAAATTGTGCACAATTTAAAATGAACCGGTTCCCAAACAAATCTGTAAATTAAAACTTATAGCTGTATAGTTGACCCAAGTGACTGCATTCGAAAGATGAATTGTATGAATTTAGTTTTGTAGGTCTTTTTGGTTGTAATAGACTTGAAAATGTTCCCATTTTAAAGGTAGTTGAAGATGCTTCCTTTGTATTCTTAGTATTTCCACCCTGCTGAACAATTGATTGTTTAAGACATTGACACAGCTGAGATGCCCTGAGTTTTAATGTGTAGAGCCGGTCACCACACATGCAGTACTGAGTTTGTCATAATACTGTGGGCTTGTTGTGTACTGGACTAATTATGTTTCTTCCCTCTTCCTAGTGTTGTACATCAGCACTCAGAAGAGGAAGATGTGATTAATCTTCCCACCTTTTTCTTTTTTTTTAACCTGGTTGAAGTGGATTTTTATGTTTGTAATGCTTATTCTGAGCTTTCATGAAGACGGAAGACCGTTATTTTTTTGTATGGGCTGAGTGAATAAATTATGTTTTCATCCCTTTTGCTCCTTTGAAAAAGATGTTTATTTTTATGTCTGCAGGCCAAATAATGGGGTTTACACGTGAGCCAAGCCTTGTTTAGGGGTTGTAGTGATAGTATGAGATTAGAGCACCGCTTATCCATTTAAATTCAGGAAATGAATAGAAATGCAATTAATGAATTGGAAAAATGCCCAATAACCTTCCGTGAGGATTTTCCAGTCAATTGAATTTCAATTCATTTCAGAGTTGACCTGCTTAAGTTCCTCCGGTTAATGTAACCGTTGGGCAGAAAAAGTTGTTCGTATTCATAATTCTGTTACGTGTGTGCTTAACTCTGAAGTTGGGCAGAGCGCCAGAAAAATGTGACTAGTGCGTTCACTTCCACACTACAGTATCTTTCAGTTGCGTGTTCACTTCAGCACTTCAGTTTGGGGGTTAACACTCTTTTTGCGACCGTTTTAAATGTAGTTCAGCTGTCCGTTGAGCCAGTTTGTTGGGTAAGACTTGTTTTGTATCTTTTTGAAGGGAATAGTATTTCCCATGCTTGAGGGGAGGGTAGGGTGTCATCCACTCAACATTGTTTCTGTTTTTGACAGCTGTCCCACAGGCATTGATGTGGAAATAAACCCTGTCGTTTCGAGGCTTGTACTGGGTCTTGTTTCAGAGGGCGGGCGAGGGAAGCCACAACAGCATCCGAGAGTCTATCCTACTTTGGAGCCTCTAAATACCTTCTGAATTCATGGGAGTTGAGTAGAGTAAGAAATTTGATATTAGTATTTGCAAAGTGCAAGCCTTTTGTGTGAAGCTCTTACACTCAGTAATTTAAAGAATGGATTAGAGTCTTAATTAGAGTGGGATATGGGATATGTGGTACATTTGTATAATAAAAAGGTAGTAATTGAGAAATCCTGACGGCTACTCTGTCAAAAGCCATTGTCATATCTCACCTGGGCATTATAGGGCAGCCATCATGGAGGTGACTGTTTACTATATAAGCCATAAAGATCTTGGCGGCCACTGGAGCCGTCATGGCAGGCAATCTTCACTCACACACAGCGCCATCACATCAACTGCTGTTTGCTGTATAATAATCAGAGCTCTTACAGTTTTTACACCCTGCAGTCACTGTGAATCTGTGTTTCTGAGCAGGAGTCCTATTAGTTCTGTTTGCAAGGTCAAGGCCTCAGTTTTTAATATATATATAAACAATGTGGGAGACTGCTGGACCATCAGGAAAGTCTTACTGCACCACCTGCTGCCAGAAAATGGAACTGCACTATGTTCAGGTTCCACCCCTGCAGATCACGTGTTGGGAAGTAGCACTAGAAGTACAGGCCAGGTCAGTATGTTTATAATCAAAGACCCCTGCACTGGAAATGGGTGGTGAACTTCTAAACCTTTGATTACTAGAAAGTGTATTAGTAAAAACATGTTCAAAATTATAATTTATTTACTATGTGTCTGACTGCAATGAAGCATTTCCAACAAATGTGTAAGAGGTTATCAATGACCACAAAGACCACCCTGAAGAGAGAGAAACAAAACTATTAGCTTTTTCCATAACACTGGGCAGTAAGAAAAAGAGAAAATAAAAACAAGTTTGTGAGAACAGCTTAGTTTCTCACCATTCCGGAATGTATTTTAACAGTTCTCATTAACTACTTGGTGAAAATCTATGGCTCAAAAATCGAGTAGCCCATTCAACGCATTTTCTTTGCCACCTTATTTCAATTGTCTGCTATCAACCGCAGTGAAATGTGTGTAATCCAGGAAGCGCATATGTGCATTATCATCGTGTGCCTATCTCTTCAACGGGTATTGTTGCATTTTGATCATTGTAATTAAGGGATTGTCTTTGTGGATTGTTGTATTTTAAGTAACAATACATTTTTCAACTGGGCTACATAGGCTGCAGTGATGTAATTAGGTTATCCAGCTGTGTTAGTCTGCAGTTGAGTCACCACAGCAGGACCATTTTCGTAAGTGGTATTAAATAGCTGAGCTGAATTACCTCTTAATATATTAGTGTTCTCCCCACGTGTGCCACCAGGCCTCTGCAGCTTCTCCACAATGCTGCTGCACGTCCCGTCCATAACCAGCCAAAATACTCACACCTTACACCTCTCCTGCTCTCCCCTTTGCTGGTTACCAGTCAGAGCTCCGATACGCAAAACTTTGCTCTTGGCCTACGGGGCAGCAATTGGAACTGCACCGCCATACTTCCAATATATTATCAAACCGTAGACCAGTGTTTCCCAACCCATTCCTACAGGGCACACTGCCCTGCATGTTTTCATTCCAACCACCGCTCCCAACCTATCATCTGCATCGGTCGTCTGTTAATGATCACTTGAGCATGATTAAGTGGTGGTTGGAATGAAAACATGCAGTGTGCCCTGTAGGAATGGGTTGGGAAACACTGCCGTAGACTCCTGCTGGACCGCTCTGCTCGGCAACCATCGCACGCCTGGTCACCTCATTCCGGTCCTGGCTCATGTCCACTCTGTGGTGGAACGAGCTCCCCACCACAGGCAGGACAGCCGAGTCACATATTCCACCACAGACTTGAGAACCCACCTCTTCAAACAGCATCATTGCTCAAACCAGCTCTTCCCTCGAAGTTTGAACACTTATGCTTGGTTGAATGGTGGCTATGATACATTTGGCAATGTATGCTCAAATCCCTTACGCTATTTAAACACTATGCCCTCAAAGTCCCTCTTGTGGGCCTAGTACAGCACTTAAGGACATGTCGTAAGTTGTGTAATGACACGTACTATCGGATGTGAAACGAATACCTCAGAATCGTTACTGCTCCTTGTCGAACCTTCTTCTTTGTATGCACTTTGCAAATCACCGAATAATTGCATCTGCTAAATGACCAATTGTAAAAATTCAATGTAATTGGCTTTACGCGCTTCATTCTCTTCTGTGTGCAGTGACACCGTGTTCTGTGTGCAGTTAATAATGCAATATATGTCATTTAGCAGACGCTTTTATCCAAAGCTACTTCCAGTAGTGAATGCAAACATTTTTCAGCATAATGTGGTCTCAATGGGAATCAAACCCACAACCTAAGCGTTGTCAACGCCACACTCTGCCTACTGAGCCACACAGAACCATTAATAACAATCATTTCATAATACATTCCCATCTTTCCTACAAGCACTCGTAGTCATTCGTAGTATGTGAATAAAGTATAATACAAAGTGGTGTTATGTTTGTACATTCAAAAGATTGATGCATTCATTATAATGATTGACACATGGGCTGGAAGGGGAGATCATGCAGCCATCTCACACACACTAACAATTACAGCAGCAGAGTGTGGATGCTAACGCAGACAAAATGTTTAAATGGATCATTTGTTGAAATTATATTTCTATATTTAGTTATTTAATTTAGTGTGAAACAGCAGTGCTTGTGCGGCTTTTTGACTCATCTCTCCCGCTCGGTAAAGGCTTCTGCTGCCCAATTACCACAGTACCACAAAGGGCATCTCCCACACACAAACACAACCAAGTCATACTTTGATTTACGCGACTTTTACTGAACTTTAAGAAACTTAAAGCGGGAAAGGCAAGTGTACAAATGAACTGGCGTGTGGCAAAAGTGTGTCATCTGAAACCGAAACGAAGTCGAAAAATTGCACATATAAATGGAATTAGAAAAAGAAGTAATGAAATCAAATTAATGTCTCGATGCTGTGAAAAGTGACCGAGAGCCTGATTAAACGGTGGGGAGGGGGGGATCATGCCAAAAACGGGAAATGATTGGTCCAAGGCTTGCAACTGATGTGTCAGTGGAGGTCAATGATCGACAAATGATAGCCCATAGTAGGCGACTGAAGTATCGGCGGAGGCGAATGAAAGGGTGAACGATACGCCTCACTGACACTACTAGGCTACTGGCATGGACTCTGGCGGGGCCGGTGCAATCGAACCCCGGTCGCAGTGGGCAGCGTCGAACGTTGTAACCACTAGACCACCCGGGAGACCTAGCTAACTCACCACCTTTTAATTTGCTTCTTTAATAATAATAATTTTGTAGCCATTTACATGCCATTTCATAATCAATCCTGGGCCACTCTTGTGCAGGTTTGTGACCAATTCAAGCAGTTTTGGGCAGTAAATGAACTCACTGTTACATTACAGGCATTTGGCAGACGCTCTTATCCAGAGCGACGTACAACAAAGTGTTAACCGTAGTCAAGAACAGTTTAGCTGAAAGCCACCCTAGTGGGAAGTACAATTCCTGGGTGCTAGGAGCAACCACATAGTTAAACTAGGACCCTGTAGGTAAATCTGTAGCCACAATTCAGAGGTAGCAGTAAAGCACTCAATGCAGGAAATAATGCCTAAGCCTAATACAACACATAAACAAGTAGACGTGTAAACTAAGCAACTATGTCCCCAAGTTAACAAAAACCGGACTACGGGGAGAGGTGCGTCTTCAGTCGTCGCTTGAAGGTGGCCAGGGTCTCAGCTGTTCTGACTTCCACAGGAAGGTCATTCCACCATCGTGGAGCCAGAACCGACAGGAGACGTGACCGGGAAGCGCAGGTGCGGAGGGGGGGAGGTGCTAGGCGTCCTGAGGTAGCAGAACGGAGAGGTCTGGCAGGTGTGTAGGGTTTGAAGATCTTGAGGAGGTATGTTGGGGCTGATCCCTTGACTGCCTGGTATGCTAGGACCAATGTCTTGAATTTGATGCGAGCTATAACAGGCAGCCAGTGGAGGGTAGTGAGCAGGGGGTGACATGGGAGTGTCTAGGAAGGTTCGCTGCAATCACACTAGCAATCAAACTAACAATGACTCGAAATTAAGAATAACACGGCTAATCTAATTCCGTAATAGCAAATCAAGTACCAATAAACTATGCAATGTTTAAGAAACTACAGATAACTAACAGATCAGTCAAACTAACGCGGCAAACTCCAGCAAACCGAAAAATACTAAACACGCCGGACGGAAACAAACAGCAGGTCTATTCAAAACACAGGCAAACACTTATCTGATTCCTCATCTGCCAGGTGGAAGCGCCTTTATGCCTCGCTCTGACAAAGGTAAAAAGAGATCAGAAACAGGTGAGTACAATGACGTGGTAATTGCACGGATTACTCTTTACAATTCGCTGCAATCACACTAGCAATCAAACTAACAATGACTTGAAATTAAGAATAACACGGCTAATCTAATTCCGTAATAGCAAATTAAGTACCAATAAACTACGCAATGTTTAAGAAACTACAGATAACTAACAGATCAGTCAAACTAACGCGGCAAACTAGCAAACCGAAAAATACTAAACACGCCGGACAGAAACAAACAGCAGGTCTATTCAAAACATGGGCAAACACTTACCTGTTTGCAGAGATTTCTCAATAAACAACCTTTTAACTCACTACCTTTAATTGCTTCTTTAATAATCTGTTTAATCATTTAATAGCCATTTAAAGACAATTTCGTGATAAATGCTGGGCAATTTGCCACCGTTGTAACCCATTCATTAGTGAATGAATTCACTGCTTGCAGAGAGCATTCATGTCTTCATTACAGGATGTCAGCTCATGCTCACGATGTGTAGGCCTTTGCCTGGAGGAAAAGAAAGAGGAATAAACTGGATAATAAATCTGGATCTGCAAAATATCCAATACACACTCTGTCCTGGACAAAGACATCGGCTCTCCTTACCAAATTCTCCTGTAACTTCTTTTTAAGAGACTCGATCTGAGGAGAGACAGCTGACAGTTTAGCACCACATCTGACAAACAACGCAGCAACAAACTAAAAAAGAAACGACAAGAGCTCAAACGCATCTAGCGAAGTAAACGATTAGTACGCATTCTGCATTCTGTGCAGATGTTAAATTTGTAGAAATACAGTACAGTGCATTTTAGAAATGTATTCAATGAAAAGAACCAATTATCTTTTGGACAGCTCACTACAAACAACCTATTAAATACAAAACTGGACAGATGTGACTGTACAGGTGTGACTCAGGTGTGGGTTTGTATTGGGTGCAGGTGTGAGTCAGGTGTGGTGTGACACTGGTGTGGGTTTGTATTGGGTGCAGGTGTGAGTCTGGTGTGTGTTTGTATTGGGTGCAGGTGTGACTCTGTGCAGGTGTGACTCAGGTGCGGTTGCTTACCTCGGCCTTGTGGCAGAGCTCTGCTCTCAGGTGCCGCTCCGTGATCTCCTGGACCTCTCGTTTGTGGGCCCTGAGCAGCGCCTTCATCTTCAGCTCTTGGTTCCAGCGCTCAGACTCCACTTGAGCAGTCTTCCTGTGGCCCAGAGAGCGTGGACGCGTCAGCCTATCCCTGCACAAGCTCATTTACACCTCCTGTGACTGTTAAACCTCGGCTCTGGCGATTAGTTAGATCACACAGTTCCACCTCACAATTTGAATGATTAAAAATGGAACCCAATGCTGACCCAATGACAGTAGGCTGCCTGTCCTGTCTGCAATAAAGATGATAATTTTGCCGCCAATTATTTTCTCCGTGCACATTTCCTGTCATTTGTACGTAGACTACAGATGTACGTGGAGAATACAGATTGGACACTTGGAATCCCTCACCAGCCTCAATGCCCGGCATTGGCACGTGTGTAGTAAAGGTGGAATTATGCTTCTGTAAAGACGCATGTAAACGTCTCTGCGTAGGTACGCAGAGAAGGGGTTTATGGGTAAAGCCCGCGGAGGCTCACAGAGGAGCCATGCACCCCCTCCAAAATGTCTACAAGCACGCCGCCCGTAGCTGTGGTCATGTGCGTCAAACAAACGCCGATCGGTTGAGCTCGTCTCTTCGTTACACCGGGGGGTGAAAAACAGATTTCCGTTTCTGGGTTTCCTCTTAGTTTTCTGTAAATTCTTTTGTTTTAGTAAACGCGACACCGCCCCCTAGTGCACGCGTTAACGTTACGCGCAAGCACGTTGGCAAACACCCATGCGCACGTCTGCGTGCGACACCCGTGCATGTTCGCAGACGCAGAAGCATAAGAGCGGCTAAACCCGCCCTTCCCCGGCCCGCTGCTCGTGACTCACTGCTGAAGGGCCTGGTCCTTCCGCTGGCACAGCGCCCTCATGTCCTGCAGCCGCTCCAGCGCACTCTTACTCCCCACCTCCCAGCTGTTCCTTCCCCTTTTCTGAACTCTCTGTCTCTCCAGCGGGGCTTTCACGTTTCCTGAGGCACACACGGACGGGACGTTAAGAGACGCAGCGGTTTTCGCAGTTTCACCTCAAAAGTCATAACGCGGCTTAAGGGAAATCATATCTGTCATCATCAATCATAACATGCTGTATATTCTTGTTGACACCATCAGTAATAATAAATCACCCAATTGCTTTTAAACTGTATTTTAATACAGAAATATAATTTTTTTATAGACAAACTTTATGCTTATATCTATATGTGTTTGTGCATGTATTTTGTTGACCCGTCGCTAGTCACCAACAGTACAATCTCAAAAGTCGTCTTCCCAGCTATTAATACCTTGCTGGGTAGAGCAGAACTTATTTTAGAGCAGGGCCTGACTCAAGTCATGCTGATTTCATTTAAGTCTCATTTGAAGTTCAGTTTAACAATGTTAATCATTTAAGCTCCATTGAACGATGTTAATCATTTTAAGTTACACCGAACGATGTTAATAGGGAACCTCTCCTCGTGGGAGGAGTCTGTTTAAATTATTTCCACCGGTCACAGAAACTGAAAACTCCTACCAGCCGAACAGAGGCACAGAGGGCATTTCTGGTACTCTGTGACCATGGCAGAATGGGTGAAAACATCGCTGGACACGGGCAGACTCACCTTCCTTGACAGGGGTCACAAAGACGAGCCTCTTCGTCTCCTCCAGTTGAGTGCTGACCTCAGTCAACCTGCCGACAGATGAAAAACACGCCATTCAGACGACAACCCATTTTCACCCTGCTAGGGAACATCATCCATTTGGCTCAGCGAGGGCAACACTCATTTTATTGACAAAGATCAGATTACTTGGCTAGCAACAGTCAACACCAATTGCAGTTGGAGTGTTCAGTTGCTAGTGTGCAAGTAGACAGTTTCAAAATGCAGCTTTGTGTGCCCAACGCATTCGTTTCTGTGTGGCTGGTGTTGCGCGCAACATTTCCAGCAGGGAGCGAGATTAAAATTCTGAATTCCAAGCCCACTTGAGTATGCCTTCACCAACTCGGGAAAATGGCGATCGAGCCTTTAACTGGCACAGCCCGACCCCCAAACAAAACTCACTTCTGCCGGAGGAATGCAGACTCCTTCCTCTCAATTTCCAGGTTCTGCTCCGTTATACTGGCATGCATCTGGAGACAACAGGAAGAGCCAATGAGCATTCTGTCCAAAAACATCCATTCATTAAAAGTGTTGTGTTGCAATAATGTCCTTCTTACCAAAGTCTCCTCCATCTGCTGTCTGTGACATATCATCTGGGAGGGGGAGGGAGTTAGAACAGCCAGTCAGAACCTTTTACTCAATAATCAAAAACATTTGGTGCATCACACAAATAAATTAAAAACCATATTAACCAGAATGTTTACAGCTACAGACCGCTATAAGAATCACAACTGTGACTCTTGTAACGTGAATGTGCTGTATACAATACTCCTTTAAGAAAAGTGTGCGGTATTGTATATCCGTATAGCACAAAAAACTATTGTGCCTGAAAAAGGAGTGTTTTCTGGTCCTGGGCTGATTCTAGGTAACTATTATGATAGGACTGTATTATAATCCTAGGTTAATCCTGGGTAATGATTATTATTATGATTTTTGTATTATCATAAAGGGTTATGATAGAACTGTATTGAAATCCTGGGTTGATTCGCTCACCTCGGTCTTGACAGTGCTCTCGTTTTTCTTCAGCTCCTGTTCCAGCTCCTGGATCTTCGGTCTCTGAGATCTGACCATGTCCTTCGCTTTGGACATTGACTCCAGAGTCCTAAAACACAATAGACAAAATACATTAGGAGGGTCTATGAATGATGGAACATACTCCAAAGCTTCTATTTAGAGTTACTGTTACAAGATGTGAGTGTAAATCAAAAAAGGTTGATTGTCAGTGTTTTTAATCTTATAGATTATAATCTTGCTTCCACTTGTGTTACAATTTTCAATTTCAAAATTGAAAATATCATGTGTAACTGTTGTTTTTGGTGTCCTGTTTATTTTCAGCCAATTGTATGCAAAACAGGTGGGTGGGACCCATGGAAAGTGTCAAAATCTGCTTTGTTCTTAAAATATTCCATTTCAATTCAGTGAAATTGGAAAATGAGCTGAAATTCCAATTCATAAATTGAAAAATGCCCATCATAATGTTCTATTACGATTTAATTTTTAATGAGTGAACAGGACTTCAGTGAAAGCGTACTGCTGTAGAGTGAGCTGGGCCTCCAGCTTCCGCTCCAGGCTTTCTTTTCCTAGTTCCAGGCAGACTTTCTCTCTCTCCAGAATTCTGTTTTTCTCTGAAGCACAAAGCAGCCACAGTGACTCAGATGACATAGGAATGTGGCAGTTAAGTAGTGAAGAGAGCGATGCTTCATAATGGCTGAGGCTAGAGTGAGCCGTCACTGACTTGTTTGAACCAATCAAAATACTTTGCTTTCCACAGCAAAACACAATGATTGGTTCAAATCAGTGAGTCCACGACAGCCTAGTTTTGGGTCCATGAAACCTCACTCTCCAACCACAAGCGATCACTGGATAATAAGAGCTACTCTGGCAACTGACCTTCCAGCTCCTGGATCTGTATATGTTCAGCCTCCAGCCTCTCACGGTTTTGACCGGCTTTTCCTCTGACCCACCAGAAGTGGGCGATCACGGCCCCTTGTGCCCAGTAGAAAATGCTTGTAATCTGTCGAAAGAGACGTCACTGAAACTTCAACTATTCCCTCCATAACCTGTGTGTACGGTGATATATCGCCACTTCTTTGGTTCTTATTTTATGTAACAGTTCACAAGCAACCGTGTTCTCTTTTATGGTCACAGACTCAAGAGAGGGTTAAAACTGGAGCGGTAGCAATTGCTGCTAAACTGTCATTATTTTTCCTGCGTGAAGCATCCAGATTATCTCATTCTGGCTTTAAAATATGCCTGGAATACTGTTCATTTGGGTCTCTAGGATCAATATTAAGATGGTCACGGAGGGGCAATTAGCTACAATTATCAGAGTTATTAAAAACACAAGTTACTATTTTGCATATTTTGCCACTATTTTTGCCACAAAGTCCATAGCAGTTGAAATCATTGAAGAGCCTTTGTGGTACAATACGAGAGGAAGACTGTGAAATAAGGTTTGCAACGTCAAGGCAAGGGGCAAATATTAATAACGATCAGAACGGAATGACTTACAGCGCACAGCATTTGCCGAACAGAGAGGATCATTGTCCAAGTAGTGGCCAAGTACACCAGGAAATCCAGGCCAATCCTGATGAAAAAGGCGATCGCCGCAAACCAAAACAGCACGTGGGGGCTTGGCCGCCATTCCTCCGGGATGAATGTGATGACCTGAAGCAAAGTCTGTGTCAAAACTCCGGCGCCCTGGAGCCACACCGGGCCAATCAGAGCCCATCATAATGACAAAACCTGGGCCAGACCTGGGTCAAATGCGTATTTGAAGTACTTTAACTCTTAAGATGCTGGTAAAATTTGAAAACAAACTCCTTTAGATCCTTGAGGATTTTCAACGCAACTTCAATGTTGCTTACCAAAATGTACAGCCCTATGAAAGAGGAATTTTGTGGATGAAAATGGATGTCTCTTTTAAAGTCGTCAGTAATCATCAAGGATTTTACCGGTGTCCAAAGGGTTTAAGTATTTAAAATATGCTCAACACAAAAATATTTATCACACCAAGTTAAAATGTATACCGAAATTCAACAAAGTGACAAAAAGGCAATTCCCCATTGCTTCAAAAGGCACTAACACCCCTCCAGTTTCTTATAGCAGAACCGGTACACTTCAGCCAAAGCACAACACAACGGAACACAGCTGGTACACTGTTTATGCTTCTTTTTTTTTTACTCGTGATGTATTAGATGAGTTTTGAGCATAATATCCTATGTACACAAGTACACATGCATCCTGTATGTATATCAGTGATGCTACAGTAAATGAGTATTAAGATTCCTGCATCAGCAATATTAATACTATAACCACTGGCAATGTGAAATGCTGAACATCATTTCTTACATAAATGCATACTTAAAAACAATTTTCAAGAACATTCAAGAAATAAAATACACAATGTAGAATATAACAAACATACCCAATTAGCACAATAATGGCAATAGTGCTTCAGCAGATGGAGTACTTCCGTGGTGACCATGTAATCCCCGTCTGCTTTCAAACAGGACGTTTCAGATTTTAGAGCACCTTAAAGCCCAGTTCTAAAGCTCAGAATTAGGCCAAGCAAACGCAGCATTTACAATTGACGTTTACAATTACCTGCAGTGTGCAGGAACTTGCATTTCAATTGTACAAGCAAGACACCAGACCTGGGTCAAATAATAGATAATGCAGATAACTGACCATTTTAAAATAAATATGTATTTTCACTGGAAGTTTGGATGAAAATTCTCAGGGATCTGCAGGACTGTGTCATATTTTACATCTAAAAAAAATGTGTATTTGATCCAGGTCTGGTCAACACATCAGCCGATTACACACCCCACCACTGAATGTTAATTAAGGGCGAAAAGCTTACGTTTAGTTGTGTTCACCCCCAGCTGTTTCATGGGAGTTTCCAAGATGGTAAACGTCTTAAAAAAGGTGTCTAACTGTTCAGAGGAACACATTTTTCCTGGTCTTTCCGAGTCCTAGGAACAATAACAAAATATTAGAATGATATGCATAGGCATAACATATATTCATACCAGTGATTGGAGAATGAGGTATCAGGACACCAAAGAGGGTGGAGCTACAATTAGCTGTCAATCAATTACTTATTTTAATCAATAAAAACAGCTTTTACTTTTCACAAAAAAACACACTGATTGGTTAAAATTAGTGAGTACTGGTAGCTCCACCCATTTTTGGCATCAGCCATCACTAATACATACACAATACATTTAATACATACAATACATGCCAGGGCTGGCAGGGGTGTAGTGTAATGGTTAGGGAGCTGGGCTTGTAACTCAGAGGATGCAGGTTCAATCCCCAGGTGGGACACTGCTGTTGTACCCTTGAGCAAGGTACTTAACCTGAATTGCTTCAGTAAAATATCCAGCTGTATAAATGGATTGTATGTAAAGAAATGTAAACCTTGTAAGTCGCTCTGGATAAGAGTGTCTGCTAAATGCCTTAAATGTAAATTTACAATTTAGTTAAGGCTAAAGGGTAAAAGGATAAGCCTATTTTTGTTATAGCCTACATTTTAAATCTGAATTACACTTAAAGACAGGAAAAAGGGATACTGGGTTACTGGGTGGCAAGAGTACTGTTTTATTCCACAGAGAAAGCCTGCATCAGGATTGGTGGACCACAGATTGTGCGCCATATTGAAAATCGCACCAGATTGGCTCTCAGCGCACTACCCTGTACTCGTCTGCCATGTGCCACTGGATAACCCCCATTGAAAAGCGATTTTTAACTGTGTGTCCTGCCGCAATGTGAAAATGAGACTGTAGAGTCCCAAAGATTTGTAATATTTTTGCAACTAAACTAGGCCTATTGTTTCTAATGAATGAATATGGGCTTGAACGCATGCTCACATGTTTGGCCCAGGATGCGTTCCAGCTTCCTGAGGAGATGTCGAGGGTGAAGAAGGGGCAGTTAGAGGCGGTCTCCGGGCTGTACACTCCACACACCGGCACTGCGGAAAGGAGAGAGGGGTGCTTAGGTAACAGTCCGCCGATCACACTTCAGGTACATCCACCAACCCACACCAGACAGGGCTACTGAGCCACAGACGTGCACTTGGCCCTTTCATTAAGCGGAACAAATTGTTGGGGCCTCCCGTGTGGTCCAGTGGTTACAACGTTCGACGCTGGCCATGGCGACCGGGGTTCGATTCCCTGTCGCGCCAGAGTCGGCTCTGGCCGGGAGCGTCACCGGGGGCGGCAATTGGCTGTCCACCCCAGGGAGGGGGGGAGGGAAGCCGACAGGATGTTTGGCAAGGCATTTCAACATTTAATCATCAGGTTTCTGATATCAAGAATTATACTCCCCGATATGGGGTCATCCCTATGTTCCCACAGCCCTATGTTCCCCCATTTCTAAGAAATGTTTCCCCCCATCAAAATTAGGCCCTATGTTCCCCCAGCCCTATGTTCCCTCAGGCCTACATCCCCACAGCACAGGTATGGCCATTCCCTAATACACATCACGTGTTGTTGCCCCCCCTTAACCCATGCCCCCCCCCCCAAAGAGACCCCCTCTCCCCGTACATATTTAGGAACATAGGGCTGTGGGAACATAGGGCTGTGGGAACATAGACACGCTCCTCCTGATATCATAAAACGTGGGGTCAGTACATGTGTGATGTCACAGTATATGTGTGATGTCACAGTATATGTGTGATGTCCAGTCGACAGAGCTGGTCCAAAATTACACCCATCTCTACCATGTGTCATTACCGCTGCATAGAGACAAATATGGCAGAATAGTTGGTGAGAAATTTCCAACATTGTAAACCTGGACATGGAAACATGCAAAAATAAATGGAAGCAGATCCGAGATCGTTATGTCCGAGCACAGCAGAAAATGCTGGAGAAACGTTACTTAAATATTTATAACACAAAATTGCCTTCATTTACTTGTGAACTAACGCTAGATTTATGAGGCTGACACTTATAAAGAAGTGCAGCATTTGTCTTAAAAATAGGAGAAAAAGAATGTATTTAAGGCACCCCACATGGTAAATAAACTGGCAAACCAGCAGTACGTTACCTACGCGATTTATACGCCACCTAGTGGACATGGCTTAAAAACATCCAGACAGACGTATGCAGAAGAGTATGTGATAATGCCGCTCGAGTTGGATACGTGCAGATTGAAGTATATTTAGGCCTTAATTCCTGATATCAGAACCTTGAGGATTAATTGTCAAAATGGCTTGCCATAGATATCAGAAACTCCCATTCCAGATATAAAAAACGAGAGTTTCTCTCATATCAGTGAGTCTAATTCTAACCAGAGACGTGACAATTAAAATGTTGAAACGGCGTAGCTATTTTTTATATCAGGAAGTGGAGTTCCTGATATCAGGAATTGCACTTCTTGTTAAATTGAGTCTAATTCCAGATATTAGAAACTCGACGGTTAAATGTTAAAACGGCTTGCCACTTTCGGCAAGCATACAGCGATCCACGAGATTGGTAGTCCGACATGCGGATCAACGCTAAATAGTTGGTGGTTCCGCCGCTACCTTTCGAACCGCTGAAGTACCGACAGGTTTTGCCGTTTGCTTGCAATAGAACGGCAAAGGCCAGTTCATATCAAATAGTCATCAATCAGCTTTCATTTACTAGGAGCAGTTAGATTGGGCCCCATAGCTGCCGGCCCCACACCACCACTAACTTCTACTACGTTGTACTACGTTGTAAATCTAGGCTACCTGAACACATCGAGAATTCACCCGGCTGACAATGCTTACCATAACATCTCTGGTCCTCAAGCGGTGTCCACACCAATAAGAAAAGAAGGAAACGCCAAATCAGATTCATGTTTGCCAATGTTTCAGAATGTTTGTTGTTATTGTATTGGTTTGTATGTTGACACCTTGCACGAAGGCAAATTCCTTGTAGCCTACATCGTACTTGGCGAATAAATCATTCTGATTCTGATTCTGAGAATGAAAACTAACGTGTTGATTCTGTCGAATATATATATATATATATTGCGTCACAAGAGACGTAGTACTGCTGTGACGTCACACCAGCTAAACCGCCTTCTGTTCCATTACTCAAGTTTGGTTTATTAACTACAAAAGTGATTTGTTATTGTAGGCCAGTTTGAACTGAAGACGTAAATACAGAACCAACCGACACTGTATATGGAGTCAAAAACCAATTTAAGCTTCAGACATTAAAAATTTAAACAACAAATTTAAATAAATTGTAAAAGAATGCGGCCTATTGAGAGTGGGGGGGATTTGTGACCAAAAATAATGATAATAAAACTGTAAGCGAAAATTGTGCTTACGAGTAGTAAAAGATACATTTGAAAGCACTTCTCATGCTGTGTTCTCCCGTTTTTAGTTTTTGGCAGGCTTTTCAAACGAGGGAAGGTGATTTATAAATAAAAAATAAAATAAAAAGGGTGGCATTTCCCATTTAATTCCACCGCTAGCATTGCGATGTCCGAACAAGGACCCAGACGCAGACCAGGATAAGGCAGTAAAGGAACGTTCAATAACCAAGCAAGATTCAAAAGCCGATAGCCAGAGTTAGAAAAAGTACAAAATCGAAATCCAAAAGAGTAGTCAAATAAGCATTCCAAAAATCAAAAAAACTAAATGATCAGAAAAGGCAAACAAATAAAATCGGAAGGCAAACTCGTAGTTAACAGAAGGGGTGTCTCGGAATAATGCAACAAACTGTCTTACAAATAATCGGCACAGTGAATGATGACCAACGTTCTGACGCAAGGGAAACACAATAGGAATCAGGTGTGACTGGGAGGAGAGAAGGGAAAGAACACAGGTGAGAACGCTAGGGATCACTAATACAATAACGAGGGGAGAAACAAGACACGGACTGGGAAGCACATAAACACACTGAAAATAAACGACCTGGAATAGCAGATAGACCCGTGCACAGTTCGAAGGGGAGGAGCGCATAGAAAGAATCTGCGTGCAGATAAAGCGAAAAGAGAGAAGCGTACAGGGATAGGACAACGAGAGAGAAGGATAGCAGTAGATAGAAACGTGAGATAATTAGTAATTAGTAATGTTAGTAACGAAATCGAAATCCCTAATGTTAGTAGATTAGTTGGTTAGTAATATATACACCTAACTAATATGTACAGAGTGTTAGAAAGAAGGAAGGAAGTAAACGAGATAAGAAAATAAGACAGAAAACCCGTGAAGTCGAAATCACCCGATACAATATGCCATGCATGTGGTAGGGCGATTCGAGAAGCAGAGTGGCCCAGCGGAAGCGCACCAGTCCCATAACCCAGATGTCGATGGACCGAAACGATCCTCTCAAGTGTTTGGTAGCTAAATGGCATACGGAAGTTAACTTTCTCGTATTTAAAGCTTGTGTGGAAATGAAACTCACGAATGTAATCCTCCGCTAGCTGCGTAATGTTTATCGCTACAGACGGGACTGTATTGCCTGCGGCCGACAGTGATCGCTCTCAGCTTGTGAACGAGTGTCGTCGTCTACCGTCACCTTTGCTTTCTTGCGTCACCCCTACGTGCGGAGTAATGTAGGGCTCTATTATGAAGCCTAGTTTCAACATCCGTTTAAACACTACCTCTGGGACACCTCATTTAGGAGCCACCTACATTTTTAGGAGTCGCCTGTATTTGTAGAGTAAAGCAAGGTGGTTTAGAAATGGCTTTCTTCGTTTCGTGTGCTTTACCGGTGCGTTTTATTTAGCCTATAACGACCATGCCGCCACTAGTATAACACTTAAGTGTTGGGTACCTATGCACACACAGACACCCCACCCCCACCCCATCTCATCTCTTTGATGACTGGAATGATCAGCTGGTCTCCCAGGTCCTCGGGTCGTGGAGGTGCAAGTAACTGCGAAAATAAAGGAAAAACTTGAGTAGGCTAAATGAAGGGTTCTGGTGGCTCTGTTATGGCGTGAGGTACATTTTCCTGGCATGGTTGAGGTCCACTCAACCCATTAGAGGGCAATAAATACAAAGCCATTCTGAAGAAAAAAAAAGACTAACCTTTTTCTTCCCAGTGTTACAGGTATGGTATGCAGCTGCCTACAACGATGTCTATCGCTGTATTACTGCACTGATCTCTTGCGCGAACTATGATTGTTCCTCCGATTAATGCACATCTTGTAAGTCGCCCTGGATAAGAGCTTAAAATGTAATGTAAATGCAAAAAATGAGTGATCACCTTCATCCTGTGGTAAAGCATTTCTATCCTGATGGTAGTGGTCACTTACAGGATGATGTCCCCATCCACAGGGCACGAGTGGTAACTGAATGATTTGATGAGCATGAAAACGCACACACAAATTCAAGCCGCAGTAGAACAGTGCATTAACATTGCTTGTGTTTACACCAAGGTGATTATAGTTTTTAAGTTTTTTTATATAGTTTTCATTTCTATTCTATTTTCTATTTTCATTCAGTTTTGCAATACCTCGGATCACCAACCAGCCTATGTGATGTGATGAACATCGCCATCACGTGGCCGGAGTTTTCCCGCCAGAAAAACCTGAAAACCCCACTCGCTATCATTTCATTTCAAGAGCTTAAGTGCATCAAAAATACAAAAACTGAAGATAATTAATGTTAATTTTTGTTTTATATCATTTAGTTTTTAGAACGAACGTTTCTAGTTTGTGTTTAATCTTTGTATCTCAGAAGCGTTTCTTTCTTATTTTTATTGTTTATATGTTTTTAATTGCTCGTTTCTGTCTGTTTCAGGTTTCCTTTACGATAATCACCTTGCGTATCACATCTTGGGTGGAAAGACGTACCATATTGCTGGTTTGTGAATCTGCACAGCGCCCTCCACTGGTTCTCGTTGGTATTGTGGTGGCTTCTGGGATCCCGCCTGGCCTCGTGCCTCCTTCACTGTAACTGACCTGGATCCGTTCAGTCGCTGCGCTGCAACGAGAAAAACACCAACTGTCTGGAGACGACAAACCCTGTCAGCTCAGCCCGACAGCAATTCCCACACACAGAAACTGGGTCCTATACACAGCGTGATGTTTGAAGCCGAATTGGAATTAAAAATTGAAAAGCTGGGTGACACAATGCTTTTAAATAAATAATTATTCTAAGAATATGCAGTTAGATTAGATAATAGCAGGATTTAAACTGAATCCAATGCAAATCTATTTCATAATGAGGAGACTTTTTTTTGCACACAGGCGTGTACTTGTGCACTAAGCCTTGGGTTTCTAACACACAATGAGGTCAGTATGTCTGAACGGATGTTATAGATGTTGTGGATAATGTTGGTTTTACCCGTAATGGATCAGGTTCACCTGTCACCATTTAACCCCTGGCCATCCACTCAGTGCCAGTTTTAATGGCGTGGCATTACACGCGATGGAATTCGATGTCACTTTCATAATGAAACAAGCTATCTTCATAATTCATCCGCCTGACTCGCGTCAATGAGGTGACCTGTGTTTGCTAGGCAGCAGGCCTAAATTAAGTAGCAGTTCCTTTGTGAATTTGAAGTGAAACTTTACTGCCGCAAAATGAGGACAATGCTTTTTGTGCCATCGGAGATGGCCTCAGAGTGCTTTATTGCTGCCATATAGTTCAGGCTCCAAAAATAAATCTTGCTTCTCACAGCACTCAGTCAAAGCCAGGGCCTTTTGGCAGCAGTGCATTTTCTAGAAAGCGGCGTGTGTTTTTCAGGCACCCTCTACTGGTTATTTGGGTGGTGCTGTAGTATAATGGTTAGGAAACTGGGCTTGTGACTCAGAGGTTGTAGGGTTGATCCTCAGTTGGGTCATCACCTTGAGTACCTTGATTGCATCAGAAAAAATGAATTGAAAAATGCTCATAATGCTCCATGGGATTATTTTCAATGAATTAATTTAGGTTCAATATAATGAATTACCAGCTTGTTAAGTTAGCTCACTATCCCATTTTTGTTTTAAAAAAATGGTTGCGGGGCCTGGCGGATGGCGCAGCGGTCTAACGCACCACACCGGAGTGGTGTGCGCTGCGTCAGGGACGCGGATCGAAACCAGCGTCTCTACCAGACCGGCCCTGGTCGTCAGCCCGATCGGAGGCGGCATTTGGCTGTCCGCCTCCGGGGGAGGGGGAGGGAGAGCCGGCACGAGTTCGTCGAGGGAGAAGGTTAAGGAGTCCGTGGAAGATTTCCTGTCTCAAAACTGGGAACACTCAACCAGGAATGTGTGTCTCGATCCCGGAGGACGGGCGACGGATTCGTGAGGGTGAGGAATTGAAATAAATAGAGGGTTTAATTGGCAACCAAATTGGGAGAAAAACAGGGAAAAAATCTGAAATAAATTTAATTAAAAAGAAAAGAAAAAAAGTGGTTGTGAGTCCCACAGGGTAAAGCACCATCGGCCATTTTGTCACCCAGGGAAGGAGAGCCCGAATCAATGGGAGGATGTTGCAGCGATGGGCCAGGCCTAACAATCAGCAGTTCCAAACATGGGAGTAAAGAATTTGGGGATTGGATAGTTGTTAAAAATGCCAACAGCTAGTATTACTCAGTGTGATAACTCCACGTGACAGCTCCACTGTCCGTCTCAGCTCAGGGATAGGAGCGAGGGCTTGCGCAGGACCTAACACCACTGGGATGTCACTCTGCACTCACAGACAATGGAGAAGCAGCCGGGCCTTCAGACCTGGTTCAGGCTCAGTGACCCGGACCGCCAACTACTGCTGCAAGAACACAGATATCAGTGAAGAATGGCAAAGGCCTACACACACACACACACACACACACACACACACACACACACACACACACACAAAGACACATACTCTATGTCACACAAAAATACATTCCTACTCTCTCAAACTCTCTCTCTTACTTTCTCTCTTGCTGTACAGACAAACACACACACACACACACACTCTCTTTCTACACTGTATCCTCAGTAGCAGTGAGATTTATGCTGTCTGTCTGGTCAGTGACAAAGATCTGGCTGTGTGTGTGTGTGTGTGCGTGTGTGCGTGTGTGCGCGTGCGTGTGTGTGTGCGTGTGTGCGTGTGTGTGTGTGTGTGTGTGTGTGTGTGTGTGTGGAGAATGTTGGGACTCTCGCTCCTCTCTCCCTTAGATGAAGAGACTATAAATGGAGGACGTGGAATGAATTTTACATAAACTAAAGACCCTATATATCTTTTATCCATTTAATTAGTGCTGCCCCTTTCTTATTAAGTCAAATATATTCCTCACTTGACAATTTGGCTCCTCCAGCCAGGATTAA
>JAINUG010000038.1:6799606-6833409 GCA_029706075.1 Aldrovandia affinis | reverse complement strand
AAAAGGATCACATAACCCACTCAAGAGGCAGCGCCTTATACTGGAGTTCTCATCGGTGGCGGGGTGGGGGGGTGGGGGGACTGTGGTCGTCGCCTCCTCACAGTTAGGCCCGACATTGGCAGTAATGCGATGGAGCAGGAGAAACAAGAGTAAAGGGCGCACCAGGTGACAACGCCAACCTTCAGCCCCTCCTCCTCCTCCTCCTCCTCCTCCTCACTGGCTGCATTCCCCCAAACTACAGCTCTGTGTTCCAATAGACACTTCAGCTTAAATAAGGTTTGGAAACCCCTTATTTTTATACGCCATTTAGCAGACGTTTTTATCCAAAGCGACTTACAGTAGCGAATGCATACATTTTTCAATATATGTGGTCCTAGTCGAACCCACAACCTAAGCATTGCCAATGCCATGCTCTACCTACTGAGCGACGCAGAACCATTAGGCAAGAACACAAGCTATTTTGATACTGTGGATTCTAAATTATGTTATTTGAGGCAGGTTTTTTTGCCACTTTCAGCTTTTATTTTCTTTAAAAATCTGATACTTGTAAACTGTGTCATGCTGTATTGGTACCAGGAAATGCTTCAGTTTTGCAATGAAGAATCGTCAGATCTGAGAAGGACAGGGTTTCAGTAGCTTACCTTCTGTTATATGCAGAACAGTAGTTCTATTGCATGAAAAGAGGTACGCAGCCAGACAATTGTATAGCGATAGCTGTTAGCCACGCTGTGCTGATATTTTCAACTTAGGGCCTATACAGAATATGCTAGTTAAACGCAAAGTGGATCAACAATTTACAAAAAAGTGTGCAAATGATACAGGTACCAATTCAATTCAATTTTATTTGTATAGCGCTGTTTACAGAGAACTGTCACAAAGACGCTTTACAGAGACCAGGAAATACCAGGCCTGAACTCCCAAAAAGCAGAAAGTGAGGCAAAAACTCCCTGGTGGGAAGAGAAAACACTCCAACAGTGGCAAGAAAAAAACAAACAAACAAAAACAAAAACAAAAAGTGGTTCAGATGATACTCAGGTCTGGACTGGGAACCCTTGATCACCAAGACGAGAGGTAAGGAAATGTGACGAGGGAATGAAGTTTCACCCGCCCCAGAAAGGCTGGACCTACCATGAGCTGTCAATCACACTCTTTTGAACCAATCAAACGACTTTGCTCTCCATACCAAAGCACTCTGACTGGTCAAAGTCAGGAGGCAAACGACAGCTCCATGCATTTCAACAGTTTGTTCGATCTAATTCTCTATTCATTGCTGTTGCTCAGGAGTGGAGGGGGTTCAGAGACAGAGACCTTGGCATCAGCACTAACCTCCATTTCGTCCCGTGTGTTTGCCCCCCTGCCGCCACGCTGTGCAGGGCTGTCTCTGACAGCAGGGCCCCCGCAAGAGGACTGTATCTGTCCCCCCAAACAGCCAAGACCTCCTGTTTGAAGTTTGGCCCTGGTGGAGGCCCTGCAACCTCTGGTCAGGGGGCTCTTTCTCTGTGGTTGGCTGTTTTATTTTCTTTAAAAATCTGATACTTGTAAACTGTGTCATGCTGTATTGGTACCAGGAAATGCTTCAGTTTTGCAATGAAGAATCGTCAGATCTGAGAAGGACAGGGTTTCAGTAGCTTACCTTCTGTTATATGCAGAACAGTAGTTCTATTGCATGAAAAGAGGTACGCAGCCAGACAATTGTATAGCGATAGCTGTTAGCCACGCTGTGCTGATATTTTCAACTTAGGGCCTATACAGAATATGCTAGTTAAACGCAAAGTGGATCAACAATTTACCAAAAAAGTGTGCAAATGATACAGGTACACCAATTCAATTCAATTTTATTTGTATAGCGCTGTTTACAGAGAACTGTCACAAAGACGCTTTACAGAGACCAGGAAATACCAGGCCTGAACTCCCAAAAAGCAGAAAGTGAGGCAAAAACTCCCTGGTGGGAAGAGAAAAAAACACTCCAACAGTGGCAAGAAAAAAACAAACAAACAAAAACAAAAACAAAAAAGTGGTTCAGATGATACTCAGGTCTGGACTGGGAACCCTTGATCACCAAGACGAGAGGTAAGGAAATGTGACGAGGGAATGAAGTTTCACCCGCCCCAGAAAGGCTGGACCTACCATGAGCTGTCAATCACACTCTTTTTGAACCAATCAAACGACTTTGCTCTCCATACCAAAGCACTCTGACTGGTCAAAGTCAGGGAGGCAACGACAGCTCCATGCATTTCAACAGTTTGTTCCGTCTAATTCTCTATTCATTGCTGTTGCTCAGGAGTGGAGGGGGTTCAGAGACAGAGACCTTGGCATCAGCACTAACCTCCATTTCGTCCCGTGTGTTTGCCCCCTGCCGCCACGCGTGCGGGGCTGTCTCTGACAGCAGGGCCCCCGCAGGACTGTATCTGTCCCCCAAACAGCCAAGACCTCCTGTTTGAAGTTTGGCCTGGTGGAGGCCCCTGCAACCTCTGGTCAGGGGGCTCCTCTCTGTGGTTGGCTGTTCCTCCACCCTGCTGGGGCTCCACACCTGAGTGGTGACCCCTTTACGGTCAGACCTGACCTCACCTGCCCGTGCGATTCCGCTCCACAGATGGCAAAACCGCTCCCTCTTCAGAGCAGCTGTTTTTATTTTTTTCTTCGTCTTATTACAAGTGGATTCTAAAGCGAGTGAATAATTTACAGGGGAGAGAAATAATTAATATTTTATTTATTTATCATTTATTTATATTTATACAAGAGGTCTCCGCCGGGACCAGGTCTCATTTGCAAAGACATATTTTGTAAATATGCAGCCACAAAACTGACAGTTCTTATCATCTGAAGAGACAGCGGTGCTTATGGAACGCGGTGCCTACCTTGAATTTAAATGGAACAGGATCAATTTTTAATTTTTCTGATGCTTCATTTGCATTCAATCCCTTCAGATTCTTTGTCTTTATTTTTCTTTAAAAAAAATAGACAATCAGGAATCCAGAGAACCAAATCCACTCTGTTTCATAGACATAGGGGAGTTGGGGCATGCATTAATACACAACAACACCAATAACAGTCTCTTTAACAACTTCATACTGAAAGGCACAGATGCGAAGGCCTGTATACAATAACACTTTGGCTCCAGGAGCTTTTTATAGAACAGAAACTTTTTTATAGACAAGTTTTTCTTTTGTGAAATACGTATTTATGATGGCGTTCTCAAAAGAAAAAATAAGTCTTTCAGCTTTTAATACAGTGAAATAGCAACTGTTAGCATTCTGTTAGCAAGCAGCTGCATTCTGTATTTCAAATAATCCATGACTAAAATGCAGTTTTTACAGAATAGTTGACTTTTGCTTTGAACTTTGATTCCCTACTTCTGTAGCCACGTTTTCTGTATGCGGCTGTTTCCCCACAGCTTATTCTGCAGTAATGCAAGTTGCTGAATGGACAGAATGTTATCTATACCACGTTAGCCTGTGTTTTGAAACGTTTTTACCACTGTACGAATTGAGTGGGGCCAGCTCTCCCAGCAACGAAGAGACACCAGAAGTCCAGTAGCCTGTGTGTGTATGCCTGCTCGCGCAGCTGTGCCATGATGTCGCGTCAGAGTAGTAACAGAATAACGCGCGCGTGACTTTTGGGATATAGCTACTCACATATTTATTTGCTGGCGTTAATTTTAAACATCATTTTATATTGAATAAAAGCTCAGAGGAAAAAAAAACGAAATAGGTTATGAAACTGAATGAAATTCACGTCAAACTGCAGTCGGAGGACTAGCTAAGGAAAGACGTTGTTTGAGAAAGCGGGAGAGGTATAGGCAGCTGAGGACAAAATGATGCACGTGGTCAAAGTGAAGTTATCACGGGAGCTCTCGTGCAGCGGCCCGTAACGGTCGGATTCCTGTAAAAAGCAGCTCTCTGTGACGTGCCTGGCTCTCGCCGCGCGGACTCTCTCAGATACGACACGGGGTACAGGCGCTGCTCGTGCGCGCGGGTTACCACTCCAACCGCGGCACTCGGGCAAAAAAAGGTTTATGAAAGATTGATCAAAAAAAGGCTCTAATCTGCCACGCATTGTCTGTGTGATGTGATGGAGGCCGGGCTGCAAATGGATTCTTCTGACTGATGTAATTTTGGAGAGTCTCTCTCTCTCTCTCTCTTTGCCTTTCTCTCCGACATCAGGCACGTAAAATGGTGCGAGCGGATGATGCGCATCACGACCGCGCTCCCGCAGCACTGGAGAGATCTCTAATGCACGGGCGGCCACGCTTCCCTCTCTGGCAGGACACGCTCGTCTGAAATGACCCAACAGGACCTGACATCTGACATCCCTTAAGCAGCAGAGTGCTTTCAAGCGACGGCCGCCGGCGACGTAGCCCTGCGTCCCAACATTTTACCCTCGGCCTCCTCTGCAGGCGGGAGAGGTCAGAGCTCCTGATGCTGAGTAAGGGGGCTGTTTCCCCTCTTATAGAGACAGTTTCGATTTGAGTTTGAGTTGAGCCCAATCTTATGCCGGTATAATCCAGCATCCACGGTGTTCAACGTCAGAGCATTCATGGGACTGGGACTGGGACCACATATACTGAAAAATGTATGCATTCACTACTGTAAGTCGCTTTGGATAAAAGCGTCTGCTAAGTAGCATATATATATATTATATTATCATGTTTGTAGAGCTCCAAAGAGTGGAGATCGCTGTAACACTCCGGGACAATAGTTGACGGTATACACGATTTATGAAGTTAGGGAAATAAACGACCAGAAACGACCCCGTCTTGCTAGTTAACCAAACATCACGGCACTGTATGTGGACCCTGATTTAGACCAACGTGCTTCTGGGCCGCGATCACGTCATTTTGCACCGTTATGCCAGCATGAATCGGGCTTTGGACGTAGGGTTCCGATGGAAAATGTGAGCAGAAAGTTCCGGAATCTGGCAGATCCGTCTACATTTCGGCTCCAGTGATGCATTCCCTGCTGGAGGGAACCTGCTGAACCGAAACAATCCCCCCTCCCTGCACCTCACTTCATCTGCACCTCAACCACTTAAGACATTTTATTTCATCTAATAGTAGCGATTGCCATGACTTATTCATCTCCTTTAGCGAATGCAGGCGATGGTGAGAGCAGAGGAACTGACAGGGAGGTGAGAGGGGCCTCCTCACTTCTCGTCACATCCACACTTCCTTTGTCTTCCTTCGACGCCGCGTCTGTTTGTCTGTCAGTCACACGCTTTTGCTGTTGTGTTTCTCACATGACAGGGAATCGGGGAGTTTGGGCAAGGTGGAGGCAAGCAAGTCGTTCTCCCTCCCGGTGATCGATCCTGACACGCTTCATCCGACGGGCTATGAGAGGAGCAGCGGAAAGTTCACTCGGGGGATATCAGCCTTCTGCGCCGTTTAAAGCCGTTTAAAGCCGTTACACTTTAGCGTGCGGTGTCACGTGACACGCGCCGTAGCGTACGTGCGCAGGCGGGGTATTTTCAGAGGTATACTTCTACACTTTGCTCGTGGTCGTGCTCTCGACCTAGGGAGCCGTAGACTGAGGTGTGGGGAATCACCCAGACGGGATGAGCACTCCAGCAAACAGTAAAACCTGATACGTGCTCTATCCGGCGCGGTGTAGAGGGCTGCGCTGACAAACTCATGCAATTGGGGCCAAAAGTAGCTACAGTGCGCATTGATAGAAATCGGGGTTCACCATCTGTAAACATGAACGTCCTGGATGCCGGGTCAGGCACAAATCGGGCTTTAGACAGGAGAGGATACACAACAGACTGGCAAGCAGTCTGGTAAGTCTCACTAGAGCGTGTGCTAGAGAAATCCCTTCACATTAAATTGTCACTTGGAGCTCTGCAATAGAGATACGTTAATATTGGCTTCTTCGAACGGTAGAGCAGAGTAATTACTTGCCGTTATCTTTTTTACCAACAGATTTGCGCAGGAAAGTTTTTTTCAGGATTTTATCACAACTCCCACCCATCGACGAAACGTGTGGGCCGGGAAGGACCTGATGTTAAAGGTTTTACTTACTAAATGAGAGATTATCTGTACGCTGTAACTCCACGATGAGATGCTTTCCATTCATGAGCCTTTAGAAACTGGTGCTATCCACACCCGATGAATAAAAGTAACATGGCTCACACCAGTGACCATCATACAAAACCAGTGGCATTGCCATGGAAACGAGCTGGGGTCAGTGACCTTTAGAGCGTGGGACCTCCTCGCTGAAAACAGCGTTGATGGATTGACGTGTATTGACACACGTATGCACTGCAACATTAATCATCGCAAAATGTGTGCTGTACAGTTGAAGAATACGAGTAAAATGAGAAATTAAAGAACATTGAAAGCTGTAAATAATCAAAACCAATATACTGTGAAACCAGTGAACAGAATGTGTTGTACTGTACAGTATCTTCAAAAATGGCGCACAGACCATGTGGTAATATTACAATATCGATATAAACATTTAATTGTATTCAAATTTTTGGGGCGTAGCAAAATATTTCAAGTGTTACTGATACAACAGAATTATAGACAATATAAATACAATTTACATAAATCAATCAATAACAAAATAGTAAAACATAGGCTACTATTAATACCTTATCAAGAGCCTTAATTAAGCGACTATATATATTATTGCCTTAGTTTAATTTGGTTAATGAAGTTAATGAAATTCATGTAGAATTCGCCATAATTCTACCAGTTTATAGCCGATAGAATCTTATCATTTCCAATGCCGTGTATGTGGACTACTAAAGTGGATACACGTTTGTCAGGTAAAATAAGGCAGCTATTATTAAAGTGAATGAGAATGTGTTAACTGTTCGAATGAATTGGGTCTTTGCTGCATTTTATGGGGGAGTTCTACCAGTTATTCGCTCTGGCGCGCTCACACACGCGCACGAGCATATAATAGACAGAGAGCATTCTCTGCTCGCTGACAGAATCCCAGAGCTCCCAGTTTCCTCACTTTAACCTGGTTACACAATGTGCCAATCCCGTGTGTCGCGTCCCCGACTGCTTCGCAATTAAAGGCCCGCGGTGGGGGGGCGTATAAAGTACATAATGAACTTTGCGTGTCGTGTCCAATTTACTGCCGAAGACGGACCAAATAAATAATTTGAGAGGAGGAAGAAAAAAATAAGACGACGACATTGTAATTCAACCGCGTCTCTGTCACCAGCAGGCAACGAAAGATGCAAAATCTCAAGTAAGCCGTCTCCCCAGGGCGAGATTCTGCAGTTCAAACAAAGTAAACAACTGTTTTCCTCTGATGTGCACTTTAGTATCGCTGGAGGCGAGGCGGCCTTCCTCCTGGAGCTGGCACTGCGAGCACGAGACCGGGAATAACGACGCCGATAGCTCAGTATTCCCACCCCACGCGCGCGACTCTCGCCCGTGATTATGATGAAGTGATGACAAAAATAATCGAACGATCAGGTGCGCGCATGCTCTGTTCCTGATTAGCTAAAAATGTACATATGTGGATAGAAACATGCTTTTTTCCTTCGTTGCATTTTGTCCTACTTTTTTAGAATATACAAATATAGCAACATATATATATATATCGTTTTGATATGGGAGTTAATTGTCGTCCAGTTAACACAAGATCACTTGTAACATTAATCTTTACAGAGTTATTAAAATGCTTGTCTCTTATGCAGCAATTTACAATTATGCATAAGCCTGTAGGTAATATCTGTAATAACATTTCATTTCACAAAATGTAAAGCATTTTCCCAGAGGTAACAATGAAAAAACTGAAGACAATAACACAAAAATGCCCTGGGTAAATCAAATCTGTTTGTTTAAAACTAAGCCTTTCATTCTCTACCTGAAACATTCCCCTGCAAGACTATTACACCGGAGAAGATCAAAGCACAAGAGCTCCTTGACCTGTTTTTACTGTAACAAAAAAAACTGAAATGAATTTCAAATCACATTAATTGTACACCCTACAGTTAAAATACGGACTTTCGTCATCATGTTTGAATGTCTCCCTCCGAACATCATACCCCCACCCCCACCCCTACCCCCAAATCTGTGATAGCTGCATAACCTTGAATTGTTTACTGCACGTCATATAGCAAGCTCAAATAAAACATAAGCCTTAAGGATATACAATGTCCCATTTTGGTGTTGTACCTGTACCACAAGTTCATGGCAGAAGACATGCAAAGCAAAGCACTCTGGGAAGGGTCAGAGGTCAAGAAAATGTGTGGATACCTGCTGTGGTGTAGTTACAAATGGAAAAGATACAAAGGAGTGGAGGTAGACCTCAACTTGAGAAAAAATACTCCTATACGCAGCAAGCTCATATCAGCTTTCTTCCCCCCTCCTTGGGGTGGACAGCCAATTGCGGCCCCCTAGCGGCACTCTCAGCCAGAGCCGAACAGGTACGGCCGGTGGAATCGAACCCTGGTCGCAGTGGGCACCATGAGTCCCAGTCGGATGCAAAAGACGCTTTTTAAATAATCAGGTGTGAGTAGACACCCTGAGGATAGTCCCCCAACGGGGAGAAGATAGGGCTAATATTTTGGAGAGTCTCTCTCTCTCTTTCTCTTTTGTTCTGCCTTTCTCTCCTACATCAGGCACACAACAACAGTGTGAGCAGATGAGGTGCACTCTCCGGTTATAAAATAAGATGACAGGTGAAAACTGAATAGATTTAAATGTAGTGTACTTTTCTATCACATTGTATACCGACTCCATACGGTAGATACTTAAAACCTACGCACTTATTGTCTTGCCTCATTCCTTCGATACGCTGCACTCAAGTCCCTCTGAGTTGCATGTCTTCTTTTCCCCCAGATGTTGATAATAAATAAAAAATGTATAACGAGCACCCTCCTCATTTCCCTTGTTACTTTTAAATGCAAATGGGGCTTTAATTAAAAAGCGTAACCGAAAATTAATGAACACATGGATCGGCGCTCTATTGATTTACAGACTCACAAAGCCCATGGCCCCGTAGGTATGAGCACACAAATGTTTGCCTAAAAAGCCTACCAGAAGTGCCTCTTTCAGCAGTAACATCTGGAGACGTAGGATTTACATCAGCTGCTCTTTTGTGTGGGGTTAATGCAGTAACACTGTGGAGGTGCGATTCATTAACGATGAAAGATCTGCTTTACGCTGGGAGCCTGGGGGCGAGGGAGCGTAAGACCTCCCCTGCACTATGAAGAGAGGAATGAGGAGGTGTAAGGAGTGGTACGGAGGTGTAAGGAAGGATGGAGAGTGTGTAAGTCGGAATGGGGAGGTGAAAGACCTCCGGGTATTGGGGGTAGAGGGATGAGGAGGTGTAAGGAGGGATGGAGAGGTGTAAGAAGGGATGGGGAGGTGTAAGGAGGGATGAGGAGGTGAAAAACCTCCGGGTATTGGGGGTAGAGGGATGGAGAGATGTAAGGGGGGATGAGGACGTGCAAGAAGGGATGAGGAGGTGTAAGGGGGGATGGGGAGGTGTAAGGGGGGATGAGGAGGTGTAAGGAGGGGGCAGGTCCTGTCCACAAGCCCCAGCTCTGACAGGAAGGCCGCGCTCAGTGTCAGGGCTGCAGGGGCAGGAAAGTGCCCCCCAGCGCTGAGTGACAGACCGCTGAATGAGGCGTATACTCAATGTATACTGAAGGACATGCCATTATTCCTCCACAACAATCCCAACCCCCGACCCCTCCAATCACGGCGTTAGCCTAACCTTTTGATCTCCGGCAAATGGAAAGTCCGGCGCGTGAGCCGTCCCGTCGGATCCCGGCGCGGGAGAGAGGGCGCCGCCGAAAATTGCCGCGGATTAGGGCCTAATCCGCCTCGACTCGACTGGGCCCGGCGGGGGCGGGGTTTCGGACGCGACACCGTGGGCCACCCCTGCCGGACGGGAGATCGTCTGGCCGTTTTGCCGGCGGGCTCGTGAAGCAGCGCGGAGGGTCACGGGGCCAGGGCGACAGCGCCGCTGCATCTTTAAACAGAGACGCCGGGAGCGGCTCACACCGTCGGATCGCCCTCCCCCCCCGTGTGAAATATTCAAATGATCCCGGGGAACCCTCACCTTAAGAGAACCCCCCCAAAAAAGCAGCGCCTCGTCCCACTGCCGCTCACACACCGATGTCAGCTGCCCTCCCTACCCCATCCCACCCCTCCGTCGCCCCGCCACCCCACAAAAGGGAAAGTCTTTTTTCTTAAATCTGCAAACATGATGGTATTACACAGATGAGGTGACCTAATGAGGAGGAGGGGCTGTCACCCCACCCCCCACCCTCCCGCCCCCCGCCGAGCCGCCTCAGTTCAACTGCTATTGTTGCGAAGAGGGGGTATTAATGAGGGGGGAGGAGGGGGTGAGGAGAGGCCAGAGGGGTTCTATTAAATTAGGCCCTGCACAATCTCCCCAGGGCGAAGGTCCTCTCCCTTAACAAACTCCTGGGAGTGGGATTATGATGAGTTAGCAGCTGGGCCGTGCCTCCCCCACGCCCCCCACGCCCCCACTCCATTCAGCGGGCCTACGCCACCACCCGCGGCCCACCGGTCCACCGGCCCGCCTCGTGGTTAGGGGTCACCGGTGGCACCCCCTCCCGGCTGCCATTAAAATACAGAAGCGGGACGCCCCAGCATTCTTTCTAATGAAAGCCATGAATCACATATGAATCAACATATTAACACCATCATTAACTCTGTACAAAGGGCAGCCATTTTCTTTTTTCCTTTTTTTTTTTTGCCCTCATGAGAAAAGACCCATTATCAAGGTCTGGATGTTGCTGTGTGTGCTTTTGGATTTTTTTTCCCTCCAACGTCTGTCATCTGAGAACAAGGGGATTCTTTGGGATAACGTTTAGATAGCGAGTCCCTGGAACGAGACAATCCAGTGAACCAGGCATAAATATTACAGATACATGCATTCTTTCATAATTTCTTAAAGCACTAAATGCTTTCGGTCTTTTTTGTTCATATTCAGTGTTTTACTGCTGAAGTTTGAGAGACACAAGAACAGAGCAACGCACATAAAACTGGAACACCAAATAAAGTGGTGAAAATATACAGCTCAAAACTATCACAAGAGTTACAGCAGAGTGGAATTTGCTGGAATAACCTCTCATGCCCAGGATGTTTGAATTGTTCAGCGTCCTGGGACACCTGGTGTGAAGGGCGCTATATCAAAACAAAATTGATTGATTGGTTGATTGAGGATATTGAAGGGGTGGTCTGTGTGTGACATTATAAGCTGTTTGTTATAAGCTGACTTTATTGACCAGTGTGCAGGAGCCAAGGGGATCGGTGATCGGAGCTCTACCCACAATGCACAGCAGTTGTCCCGTCGACGTGTGACCCCCCCTTCCCTCCCCAGTTTTTTCTTTACCAGGTTTTATACTTTGAGTGAACCAAAATTCAAAGCATAAAGTATAAAAATACATAACATTTTATATGAATATAAAAAAGAATACTTCAAACATGCTTTCCATACATTAGTATGCAATGTGAAATATGCTTTAATGTGCTAAAAACTGGGTTAATTAACAACGGGTTAATACAAATTTTGTTTTTAAAACATTTTCATACTGCTTTGTGCATGTAAATATTTAATGACATCTTTATGCTCCAGATATTTGAACAAAAATTTTCATCAGCGTTAGGTAAGGTCTGCTGTATAATGAAGCTTTGCTCCTAGACTGTATAGAATAATACGTGTAGTGTTTGAGGGCAGAACTGAAATCATTTCCTGAGTTTGGACAGTTATTCTAGACGTTCAAAAATATAATCCATGCTACAACATGAATGCAAATGAAATACACACACATTCTTAATTACCCAAAGGAAATACACACACACACACACACACACACACACACACACACACACACACACACACACACACACACACACACACACACACACACACACACACACACACACACACACATACATACAAACACATGCATACGCACACAAATGCATATACAGAGGGTAAGCAAAATAATGGAAACACCAAACAATATATGAATTAACTAAGGAGTTTGGCTGCCCTCCAGAACAGCTTCAATTCTTCTTGGAATGCTATTATATAGAGTGGTTTCTAGTGGGACATTGGACAATTCTTCATGAAAGAAAGCCTTCAGTTCTTTGAGAGATTAAGGTGGTGTAAATCCACTCCACACCCTACATTCCAGAACCTTCCATAAAGGTTCAATGATGTTTAGGTCTGGAGATTGGGGAGGCCATGGGTTCATCCTGGTGTTTGTGAAACCACTCCTGAACCCATTTAGCAGCAGAGTAATAATCACACCCAATGACTCCCATTCGATGGATGTCCACGCCATAATGGATCCACCCCCATGTTTAACAGTTGGGAGCAGACAAGTGGGTTAAAAGCTTCCTTTGGCTTTCTCCTGATGTAGTTTTTCCCTGTTTGACGAATGCCATCGTGATTTTCAACACTGTTCCCCTTGACACATTAAGTAATTTTGCCGCATGGCATCACATCACCCTATTTTTCCTCGGAGTCTTTTATCAAGGGCGGGTTGCTGAAAACAACGCTTCATTCTCTGGCTGCACAAGCCCTCTTAATTACCCTGAGTTTGGAGTGTTTGCTGTACGTTATCAATATTTCAGCGCGCCCTCTGCTCTTCTGTTGCTAAACACCCTCCGTACAAGCGCCGGCAGACTCTGCGATCGCATAAAAAAAGGAAGAGGAGTCGCTTTAGAACCGGCGGCCCAGTCAGAGGACGTGGCCTCTCCTGAGTGTCACCGCTCCCAAAAGATGGAGAAAGCAATCCTATTCCCGTCCTCCACCGCCAAGCTAATTCCACTCCGCCGCACATCCGTTACGAAGACGGAACGAAATAGTTTGATCGTGAAACATCGTCCTCTTTTCAAATCGGAGCAGGCATTCTTCAAGCGGAACGTGCGTGTTAATAATTTAGGGGTCCCCTGACCACAGTTCTAATCCTCGTCCCATCCTGACGGTCATTTAACATGAGAAGCTCTTCTGCCAAATTTGGCCCTTGCGCGTGATTGGCTGGACTCACTTCTCATCTAAAATGGAGGCCAGCACCAAAGAAGGCACATACCCAGCTAGCAAGTCCTGCTTGGTTGTGAGATAATGTTATCGTGATAATATTTCCTCAGTAGTCTGAGAACAGTGGTGCACAACTGTGGTGCACACATGCACGCACGCAGGCAAACATACACACACACAAACACACACACGTGCACACACGCACACGGACACATGGACGCACGCCACACAGGCACGTATGCACACACGCACACAAGCACTCACACACACACACACACATGCACGGACATATGCATGCATTCACTCACACACACACACACACACACACACACACACACACACACACACACACACACTCACATGCACACGTGGATTTAGCTCTCTGTGTCTTTGCCTGAGCAGAGAGTGGGAGACACAGAGGGGTGTGAAGGGCAGGAAGGTGCCAGCAGGTGAAGGTGCCACTCTCTGCCCCGCGCTGAATCCAGCTCACACCAGAACCCTCCTCCGTCCTCCACTCCACTCCGCCATGTCAAGGCAGGATTCTAACGCTGACTGACTGCTTTAATATGTGAAGGAATAAATATCCGTCCGGACAAGATTAAAGTGACACTGGTGTATAATTAGCACAGTGCCCATAGCGAGAGATCACTGGTACATCTTTGCCACAAGTGATTAACTGGAGACGTCACACGAGTGACCTGCCATCCAAGACAGAAGCAGATTATTCACACTCACACACACACACACACACACACACACACACACACACACACACACACACACACACACACACACACACACACACACACACGCGTGCAATAGGAATAGAGAGAGAGAGGTAGAGATAAAGAAAGAGATCAAAAAGAGGGAGAGAGAAAATTATATATATATATATATATAGAGAGAGAGAGAGAGAGAGAGAAGAAAGTGAGCACGCAGTGTAGACAGTGCACACAGTAATAAACACTTGAACAGGTTGCTGGGCATGCAGGGCATGACAACGGCAGAGTGGCCCCCAACAACGGGCCGATGCCCTGGGAGGCTCGCAAGCGCCCCTGTCCCACACACACACACACACTCAATATAACCCTGTCCCACACACACACACACACACACTCAATATAACCCTGTCCCACACACACAGCACCCCTCAATATATCCTAATGAACATCTCAACCTCCTGCCTCTGATTAGGGGCACCAATCATACGTGGGTGTAGTCTGCTGGCTGTCACAGAGACACCCCCGCCATTAAACCTCACACACTCCACCATCCTCCTCCGCTGGTCCTAATGGATGAGAGTAATTACCAGAGTGTCGCATCCACAAACAGTTTGGAGCGTGAGTTTGGGAACGCAGAACAGAGGAGAAGAAAAGATAGAGAGGGGGAAAAAAAGAACACTGACATCTTAAGGAATTTCACAGGGGGGGGTGGCTAATCGAAAGTGATCAGCGGAAGATTTTAATATTTAAATAGTAGCAATGCACCAGAAGTTTCTAATTAAATTATAAGTCATGCTTGAAAAGCAGAAGAGCATGTGTTGTGGGGTGCTTAAATAATTCAGCTGCCCCCGTATCCAGTCTCTCTGTTAACCTGAAGACAAATGCCACTTCCCGGCTTTTAGATGGAAGCCGGCGGTAGAACAAAGGGGAGCCAGGGCAGGTTTTTATCACTCAGAGCCCAGATTCAAACTGACTCTCCAACGTAGGTCCCACGTTTGAAACCCGGGATGAAATAATTAGCAGGCTTAATGTTGCTGTGTACTCGTTGCGTGATAGAAAAGTCGTTACAGCAGCCGACAGCTGAAGCCATTGAAGAATGACCTCGTACTAATCTGTTAGAAGTCTCTGTCTGTGTGAGCTGGACTAAAGAATAAAGAGAGTAATATCATAAAAACGGAATTATTTTGCCTTCATCGTGGGGGCTCGACTAATTCATGCGCTCCCAAAGCATGGTATGAGCACAATAATCTTGAAGTTACAAATAAATTAATAAAAAGTTCATAATACTGTTATCATCACACAAAGACACACACACACACTGATGCACACACACACACACTCATGTATACACACACACACACACACACACACACACACACACACACACACACACACTCATGTATGCACACTCCCTCACACACACACACACATGCACACTCACACACGCACACACACACACACGCATACACACACACACACACGCACACTCACACACACATTCACACATGCACACACTTTAATAAATATATAATGTATAATTATATATATATATAATATATATATATATATATATATATCTTTTACTTTTTAGAGTCCAGGAATCCAGCTATTCTCTATTAAAATTTGACATAACATTTTTGACAGGCCCACATGTTCTATAGCTCCAGGTCATGGGGGCCGAATCATTTATCTCTCCTCAGGTCTCCTCTTTTGGCTGCTCTGGTCCCTTGCGGCCTTGTTTCAGATACAGGAGCGGACGTTTGACGAAAACTAATGACAATGCTGTACAGAGCCGCTCCTCAGCAGCGCCATGGTTAATTATAGCGCTCCTACACCAGTGTCCCATCACGCCAGGGTCGCTATGGCCACAGAAGGAAAGAGCAGGAACTGTAATCTCGGCTGGGAGACTGAACGCGTGCAGCTGGGAGCAGAGTGGAGCACCAGCAGCCCCAACCAGAGAGAATGGCGTGAGGTCTCTCCCAAAACACAGGCCCCTGCTGTGGAGGGTGTCTGTATGTCTGTCTTCCTCCCACACTGACGACAGAAGGGCTCACACGTCCTGGTCGTCTCCCGTGGAGAGCTTGAGCCAGAGCTTGGCTCTGGCCAGGAGTGCCACTAGGGGGCAGCAATTGGCTGTCCGCCCCAGGGAAGGGGGAGGGTAGCCGATATGAGCTTGCTGCATATATGAGTGGTCCTATGTGTTACGGTCAGAGGAGGCGGTGCAGCACTCACTACCGGTCTCTGGACTATGGCAGCGACCTCTCATATGAGGGTGGGGATAATTGACACGATAAAGAGAGGGTATAATTGGCTACTAAGAAAATTTGGACAAAATGTGGAATAAAAAGCAAAAACGAAAAAAAAGAAAGAAAAAAAAGGAGGGCAGGATTATTGAGCTCACTCTTTTTTCACAATATCCTGGAATTTAAATAAAAGGCTGTGCATGTGTACCAAGTGCTCTATGTCTTTACTTGATGTCTAAGTGACATAGGGATGTCTAAGTTTTCTGATGACATGCATGTTCACTGTATTTCTCTGTAGTGATGTGGAAATCACAAGGGTGTCTTATTACCCCATATGGGCTGGGCATCATAACACAAGTCATCATAATGAAACATGAATGAATTGCTTCATTCAGTCAATCACTGATCGATTCAAGAATTAATTCATTAATTTGTTAATTTAACCTTTATTTAACCAGAATTGATGAGGATTCACTTTTGCAGTGGCAACCCTGGGACACAAGGTGGGCAGGGAATAGAAAGGATTACAGAGCCAATCGACAGTGGAGGAGGATAATCAGATGTCCAGAAGGATCCCAGGGTTAACCTGCTGAACCCCTTCAGCATGTGCAGCGCTCTTTCACTGAGGACCATGGAATATGTAGTGACCTTTCACTGAGGACCATGGGATATGTAGTGACCTTTCACTGAGGAGCATGGGATATGTAGTGACAGAGGTGAGTCAGGAGCTTAGTTTATCATCAGAAAACTATAAAGCTGGAAATGGGAAAACGTAGGGGGTCAAAAATAAATGCATGAATCTCTATTTGATATTACGTAAATTAGATTAATTGTTCTGATAATAAAATAAAATAATAATAAATAAATAAAAACTGCCAAGCTGTTCCAACCTTGCTGATTAACGAGTGCGGTGGCACTTCAGTGACAAGGCCGCGTTACTAATTTATCGCAAACAGTGGATTTGGGCGGGTTACTGTTTTTAACGCAGTGAGAGGAAAAAAATAATTCCATTTCATTAACAATTAATCGCAAAAATTCCCTTTCATATGAATACGAATGAATATGAATACCCAGTATATAGCCTGTCAGAGTCAATCGGGCGTCCCGTTAGGAGACGGCAGCGCGGCGGTGGGGATGGGGGAGGACGTGTCGGTGGCGGTGGGTGGGGCGTTTCCTGTCTGTCACGGCGGTGAGCAGAGAGCGACGGGGAGCGTGACGCCGAGCGGGAAACGGTTGTGTCAGGCCGGCTCCGCCCGACAGCAGTTTCCTGTGTCATCTTACACGTGTGAGCAGGACTCAAAGGCAGGCTCGACGCTGTTGTGGAGCGATCTGATCAACAGGCTCACCCCCCCACACCCCCTTCTTTGGCAGTGTCCCACCCGCACCCCCCCAACCCCCTCTCCCCCGGCCCCTCAGATCCACAAGGAGCGCATTACTCTGTACCGTGAGCTTAGTTCATGGGAGAGTTCTGTGGTACAGTTCTGTTCTCTCAGCCTTGTCTGGAGCAGCGGCTTATGACCAGCGCTTATTAACTCTGCTCTTTAATGGAACATTTTAAAAGAGGGATGGAAAAAAGGGGTGTGAGAAAGATTGTGGATTTATTTCTTCTTGATAAAGTGTTAATGATTCCAAAGGACTTACAGTAGGAATGCATACATTTTCAGTATATGTGGCCATACCCCAAAGTCCAGCAGGTAAATGGATGTGGGGATGGATGTCCTTTACTTTTTAAATCCTGCCATGATGTTTTGGAAAAGTGGCTTTGGGTGATGCTGGTTAGTTTGAGCTGCAGTTGATGTGATGAAGTTCATAGGATGGTTAGACTCTGCTCAGATATATAAATGTATAATATGTATTCCTGGTTTATACATACCTGTATTATTTTGTATGTGCCTTGTCTTTTATTGACTACTGCTTGTAAAATGAAATGCCCCTCTGGGACATTAAAGATATACTCTGCTACTACATATACACACCCACATACACACACAATATATATATATTGTGGCAACTTGTGGCAACCGGCTGAAGAAAGTCCAGGGGGTGGTGATTGAAGGACGGTATGTGGCAGCACACTGGCTCCACCCCCGTGCCTTGATTGGGGTTGTGAGCAGAAGAGAGACACCTGAAGCTCGTTTACCTGAATGGGCCGGGGGAAATAAAAGTGCCTCGTCTACAACTGTTTGGTGCAAAGTACTGTGAGGGAAATGTGATGGAGAGAGTGAGTGTTAAAGTGCCACATATATACGTATATATAATTACTATGTCATTATAATTTATTTTTTATTTAATGTATTATTTAGTGTATTCGCTGAAGCAAAGCCCTTCTCTCCAGGAAAAGCATACCGCTTCAGGAACAGTGTCGAAACGCACGACTCCAGGCACAGCGTAAAACTCCAGGCGCCGTGCTCCGGATTTCCTAACGCCGCTGAAGCCGTTTAACGGCCTTAAATGGCTCTGCGAATGAGAACCCACACACAATGCACTGCTAATTACGCGAATGCAAAAAAACGAAACATAATTTTAGCCTATGAATTTATTACGAATGAACGAATAAACTCAATGTGACAGAGCACCTAGTTGCTGCTGCATATCATTAACTGCGAGCTTTCCAATTAGCACACGGGGCAGAATAATGAATAAAACTCCATTAATCAAAAGGTAATATATGTAAAAGCAATATTTTTTGCCTTTAGGAGAGATTGTGAAAGGTAGAGTAAAGCAGATGAAATAACACTGTCTACACGAGGGGGTATTGTCTTTACAACCCTCCACACACTTTTATTAAAACTTTGCTCTTCAGCACTTGGACAGCTATGCAAACAAAACATAAACATTGCATTTTTCTTTGTGGCGGTACTGTAATGGAGTTGGTTCTGACTGCAGCAGTTTTGAACTGAGGATCCCAACGCCACAGGAGACACGATTAGCCCGCTGAGCTAAAGACCCCAGCCAAGGGAACCAATCAAACCAATCGAGCCAATCAAACTCATCGAGATCGACGTCACCTTCTGCAGCGGACGCTCAAGAGCTTAACTCATGTCTTCCGAGCTCCGCTACAGTACTTGGTCTACAGTCTAGGCATTCATATTTGCGATAAAAAGGTAGTCTTATTTTATGTTTTAAACTAGGTTAGGTGGTAAATGAAGTGAAGAGTGGGTACAGTGCATGTTGTTAGCATGGCCGGTTTTGGTCAGGAAGGTTGGAGGAAGATGGAGATTCAGACTTGGTCAGACTGGGACATTGAGCAGCATTGAGCAGAAGCAGGAAGAGCTCCATGTCACTGTGATACCATGGAAAGCACAGGGGAGACCAATATGAACACACACACACATGAGCACACACACACACACACAGACATATATATCAACACACACACACACAAATGAGCACACACAGAAACACACAAACACACATATGAACACACACACATATGAACACACACACACACACACATATGGGCACACACACATGAACACACACACACACACAAACATACATATGAGCACACACACACATGTACACTCACATATGAACACACACACACACACACACACACACACACACACACTTGAGCACACACACACACACACACACACACACACACACACACACACACACACACACACACACACACAAATGAACACACATACACGCATATGGGAACACACCCACACACACATATATGAACACATGAACACAGATACAAACAAAGATAAGTAGTCATAAACATGCTGTACACGTCAGTTTTAGAATTGAATGTGATCTTGAATATAAAAAAGTACAATCCATATTTTGGCAAAACAAAACTAAAAATAGGCTATGGAAATAAATGCGTAAAAGCAGATTGATTGAACGGTGTGTGGTTGTGTGTTCCTGAACGGTTATCTGTAGGTCAGGAGATATTCTAGGTGCCTCAGCGAGAAAATGCTTCAGAAAGGGGAAATGTTTGGAGAGAGGGGGGGGGAAAAAAGAAGCCGAACATTTAAGTGATCTCATTTCCCAGCTCGCGCCGCGGTCCCCGTTGCCGAGCCGACGGGCTGATGCATTTACACCTCCGATCTGAGGTGAACCTCTGCGTCTGTCTGACAGCCGCGCTCCGCCTCGCCTCTCAAACGCCTTACGAGAGATATAAATAAATCCCGCCGCACAGAGAGCCGCAAATGCATTTCGACTCTGGCTGGCCCGACCAAAAAAAAAAAAAAACCCCGTGGAATATCATTAAGTTTTACTCACACATTCCGCTATACGCTGGGCTTGTGTTTCGACTTCACACCCTGACCCGGGAAGGCTAGGGGGGTTTAAGCCGCGGCTGAGTTATATTAAACACTTATGGAACGGTGACCGTCGCCTCCTCCCTTGGCACTCGGCATTAAACGAGATGCATTGTGGGTAATGGGAGAAAATCACACGAATTTCACCTGTGAAATGTAAAAAAAAAGCACATGTGATCACATGTGAATACCTGTGAGGTAAATGTGACATGTGGAAATGTGTGGTACACACAAGAAGTATTCACCCCCCTTTGGCATTTTTCACATTTTGTTTCATTACGTCATGGAATCAAAATGGATTTAATTGGGATTTATTGAATTATTGTCTGCTTTTTATTTGTAATGACTTATTTTGTTTATTTGACATTATACAGTATTTTGTGTTTATCAGTGGCGATAAATCTAAATTAAATCCATTTGATTCCATGGAATAAGAAAATAAAATGTGGAAAAAGGATGAATAGAATTTCATTAAGTCCAAATTAAATGTCCAAAAACCACGTGCACAGAAATCATGTGATTTTTCAATAAGGGGTCCTATAGAGACGGTGCACAAATACATATGGATAAGCTCCCACCCGATGAGTCACCTGGTTCTGATTTGGGTTCTCAGATTTAACGAATTATAACCAATAATAATTAAACACACACTGCTTAAGTTATACGAGGTTTAGATTACATATACTCAACTGCCATGGTCTAGTATGAAATTGCAACGTTTTTTTCCAATCCTATTTATGTTTAGGCGGCAGTGTTAGCATAATGGTTAACTGGGCTTGTAACGCAAAGGTTGCAGGTTCGATTCCCAGGTGGGGACACTGCCGTTGTACCCTTGAGCAAGGTACTTCACCTGAATTGCTTCAGTAAAATATCCAGCTGTATAAATGGATTGTATGTAAACTGTGTAAGTCGCTCTGGATAAGAGCTTCTACTAAAATGTAAATGTAATGCTATGCACAATAGGTTGCCTTACAAACACCCCGGCAACCATATCTGCACCAGCTCCGCTATTTTCACAAACCCGGGACTCTTTCAGGAAGAGGATCCGGGCAGGATGTAAACGCAGGAAGTCCTACAGAGAGGCCCTGCATCACCCATCTGTGGGGCATCTTCCAAACACTGTCCTACAAGCTGCCCCTCCCCTCCTCTCCCCTCCCCACCCCCTCGACAGCCCTCAGCGTTGACAGGAACAAAAAAACGTCGCCGCAAATGAGCCGACCTCAATTTGAGAGGAAACAAAGGGAAGACGCAGCCGTTTGGCGTCGGCGTTTCAGTTCCCCGTGACACCTCCACGCGCCTAAAAGGAGACAGCCCTTCTGCAAGCTATTTTACAATTCTATCTTATCATTTAGCGCATTACGCGGATAATAACGGCGCGTATCAGAGTAACGCTTTTGTCAAGCTGCTTTAGGATCCCTCCTGCTATTTTTCCACATCAGATTGTGTTTTTTTATTTTAATATGCGAAGTGAAAGGCAACTATTAAAATATGAAAGCAGTGTTTTCTCTGAGCCTGCCAGCTGCTGGGGCTTAAATAGTGAACCTCCTCCACTCTCTTTCCATCATGGCAGTGCTGCTCTTTCAGACTACAAAATGTTCTGGGGCATTTGGGGCACCAATATATTGGTTCCTTTCATGGTTTCAAAATTGTAATCAAACATTTCGAAAGTGAAGCATGGATTAAGAGTATCCAGGTGTTCTGGATACAGGGAAAGAAAAACATTCCGAATGATTCTCACGTTTGTACATTTTGAGGTGATAGAGAGAGATTGCGATCTGACGGCGTGAGAGAGACACTGCGGGTGCGCTGGGGCGTGATCTGACAGGCCTCGGGGGGGGGGCAACATGGGGAAGGACTGAAACCCACCCTACGTGATGAGGGTCAGAGGAGAGGAGATCCGGGTGAGAGGAGAAATCATAGATCAGGGTGACAGAAGAAATCAGAGATCAGGGTGAGAGGAAAGGAGAATTCAGGGTGAGAGGAGAAATCAGAGATCAGGGTGACAGAAGAAATCAGAGATCAGGGTGAGAGGAAGAGAGATCAGGGTGAGAGGAGAAATCAGAGATCAGGGTGACAGAAGAAATCAGAGATCAGGGTGAGAGGAGAAATCAGAGATCAGAGTAAAGTCACTCGCCCAGAGTGCTGGTTGCCCACTGCTGCCAGGGATCAATCCCTGGCTGTGCCAGTCCGGCTCTGGCCAGGAGTAGGTGAGAGGAGAGATCAGGTGAGAGATGTGATACCTGCTTTGTGATATGACTTGAACATTGCTGCTATGTGGGAAGTACTTGGCAAAGTTGTACCAAACCTCAAAAGATGATTTAATAGCCAGTAGATGATGTCATCTTTAACAAACCTCAGAAGATGATTTAATAGCCAGTAGACGATGTCATCTTTAACAAACCTCAGAGGTACTGCACACTTTAAAAGATAATATTCCTGTTGTTCAGTCAGTTTTCCTCAAGCCATTGCACTTTTATACAACAAAATTAAACATGTATAAATGTCATATCCATGATCTTAATTCAGTTAGTACAGCACATACTGGGTGGCGCACAGTCCCATACGGTCCCAGAGGTTTAGGGGTTTCATGCCACTGCTTGACTGTGAATTTATGTAAATGTTTTGAGTGAGATAAAATGTGACTAAAAAGGGCCTTGAATAGCACAGCGGTTTAACGCACCCGCATTCACTGGTTGACGGTTCGAAACCCGACTGTGTCAGTCAGACCCTGGCCGCGAGCCCCGATCGGGGGTGGCATTTGGCTGTCCGCCCCAGGGGGGTGGGGGGAGGAAATTCGGCACGAGCGTGCTGAGGAGCAGTAGGGGCGTTCCTAAAGATCAGGTGGGCGAAGTTTCATCTCGGAGGAGGCGGATCATCGCCGGCCTCGGGGATATTAGCTCGAACCGGAGAATGGGCGGCGGCTCGTGAGGGGAGGGCGAAACAAAATAAATAGAGGGTTGAATTGGCTACTAAATTGGGAGAAAAACAGGGAAAAATCGGAATTATTATTATTATTTTTTTAAATGTGACTAAAAAAAATTGCCGTTCTGTTTCAGGACGTACAGAGCTTACATGCAATTGCACCGACTTCACACAGAAAAGGTCTCAGACAGCAAACAGCCGCTTTTCCACTGACCCACCGTGACTGTTGGTCAGCTGTAGCTATCTGAATCAGAGGCATTTCAATAACAATCTGACCTGAACCAATGGTATATTGGCCAACCCCACATGCTGTTAGTACTTCAAATATCTGTCCTGTAAAACCACAGCCAGAGATAATTATTCATCCTCATAGCACATTAATGGCTAAATTAACACATTCTCTTTCACGTAGCATCAGTAGTTCACGCTTTAACATTAGAAAACATCTAAGTTCTGAGCTACCTTCAGTTCATAACCAGCAACCATTCACCATAATTTTTTTTTTTACTGTAGTCTCTCCAAAACAGAAATACAAACTATGTCTTATTTCATCATGGCACAAATTCAACAAGCAAGATCTTGCTTATCTATTTACAAGCAAATTATATGTGAGAGTGGGCAGTACCAGTGCGTGGAACGACACGCACAGAGCTAAGCCAGGCTAAAGGGAACGGTTTCTGCTACTGTCACAGTGCAGCTCCAAGATCCACCTCTGGAATGTTCCACTAGATGGCGCTTTAATCCTGCAGTTTGACCCCCGGTGCCTCTCCCGCTGTCCAAAAGAGGAGGAAAGCGCTCCGCACCGTTGCCCGGGTGAACCCTGCCCTCTGCGTCTCCTCTCAACTCCGGGGGCTGTCGCCAGCACGTGATGTCACAGGACAGCGCTAGTCGGTTTTCCCCGCGGAAAACACTAATTTGCTCCTGATTAGATTAGAAACCGTTTACTCTAAATTATTTTCCCGTAGCGGAGCTGCCACACTGCGTTGTGCTCTGGGAACGCACGCTCAGCAACCAATACGATGTGCACTCTCAATACCACACGGGAGTGTGCATTTTTTAAAATTTTATTTTTTTAAAATTTGTTTCAGATTACTGCCCCTGTTTTTTCTCCAAATTTAGTGACCAATTTTACCCTCTATTTATTTTCGAGTTTGCAGCCCATCTCTACGAAGCAAGCAAATTCTCAGAGGGCAGTGAACTCCACCTCTTTCGAGACGGAATTCGCCCACCCACATTCTGGAGACTCCCTTACGTTCTTCACGCCTTACTCGAGCCGGCTGACCCTCTCCCCTCCCCCTGTGGTGGACGGCCAAACGCCTCCCCCGATCGGGACTAACGGCCAGGGCCAGTCTGGTACAGACAGGTTTTGAACCGCGTCCCTGATAGGCAGCGCACACTCGTATTGGACCAGCCAAGATACAGGTTCGTTAGACCGCTACGCTATCCGCCGCCCCCGGAGTGTAGATATAAGACATTCCCCCCAATATTTAATATGTGGTTACGCCCTTGCCTTATCATTATATAAGCAATCTGTATTCACAGCTGTAGTATAGAGATGACAGCACAGACAGCACAACCCTCTATGCGCTTTGGGTTTGTGATTCATGTCAAAGTAACCTTAAAATAACTGATGCTCAGTTGTTTTCTCTGGATGACTTAATTCCAGTGAAAACAAAGCATCCTGACATTGCTTGTACTGAGATACAGCATAGTGACACCTCACAATGTTCAGATAAGCAGTTTCACCATTGCACCTGGATTTTACTCACATTAAGATTCAGCCATACTGAAATTATCAGCACAATCTGAAACAACACAACTATTACTAGTATTACTACTGCTACTACTACTAGTATTACTACCGCTACTGCTACCACTGCTACTACTACTGCTACTGCTACTACTACTGCTGCTGCTGCTGCTACTGCTGCTGCTACTGCTGCTGCTACTGCTACTGCTACTACTGCTACTGCTACTGCTACTACTACTACTGCTGCTACTGCTACTGCTGCTGCTGCTACTGCTACTGCTACTGCTACTGCTGCTGCTACTGCTACTGCTACTGCTACTGCTACTGCTGCTACTGCTACTGCTGCTACTGCTGCTACTACTGCTACTGCTGCTGCTACTACTGCTGCTGCTGCTACTGCTACTACTACTGCTACTACTGCTACTGCTACTGCTGCTGCTACTGCTGCTACTACTACTACTGCTGCTGCTGCTGCTGCTACTACTACTGCTACTGCTACTGGTGCTGCTACTGTTACTACTGCTGCTACCACTACTACTGCTATTGCAACTAATAATGATAAATTAATTAATCAGGCACTGTCCTGTTGGCCAGACGCTGAGCTGAGGAAATGATACGATCGCTCTGCATGCACTGATTTGAGGCTCAGAGGCATGCCGCCCTCCATGAGCACTGTGCACAGAGCCAAGAGCCCCACCAGAGCAACGGAGACAGAAGCAGAACGCACGCTAGAACACGGAAGAGAGCAGGTCGAGGTCTCTCTCCGAGACAGGCGAGGAGCGGCGGGGGCAGCGTGCTGGTTTCTCTGTGGACACGCGGGCCCGACCCACCCGAGGGCTCTGCTGATTACAGCGATGGGGTCAGGGAGGTCACGCGGCTCACCGCATGCAAACAGCGGTGCGTTCGCTCGCGCTGCAAACAGGACAGGTGCAGGGGGGACACACAGAGCAGCGCTGAGGCTTTCTGTGCATTATAATCACTCATCACTCAAACTGATTTTTGTTTGCTATAACCGCTCAACATGCAGAATGTCCATACGTTATAACCCCTCATTGTACAGACTGTCCATACGTTATAACCCCTCATTGTACAGACTGTCTGTGCGTTATAACCCCTCAATGTACACCAGTGGTGATTTTAGACCCTATTTAGGGGGGCTTTAGCCCCTCTGTCTTTAATCTCAGCCCCCCTGAAAATGTTTAGTCATTCTTTTCTAAAAAACATTTTTACTTAATATCTATTTAAAAAAATACCACAGATAGAGAGCGGTATTTCAATTTTGAGACCGTCCATCATTACGGTGTTTTTGTTTCATTGGGGGCTGAGGCCCCCTAAAGGTCAAATCCTAGAATTGCCCCTGGTGTACAAACAGCCATTCATTATAACCACTCAACATACAGAATGTCCATGTGTTATAATCCCTCAGCGTACATAATGTCCATGCATTATAACCCCTCATTGTACAGAAACCGAGCTGGTCCCATTGTGCTCACTGTGCTTTTTGTAGAACTCATACCCACTCCGTTCAGTTAGAGTTGTATCCCAGTTGCCATAAACCGACTGGATGGAAAATAATGGGCTGTGTTTGTGAATGTAAACGTGGGTGTTTGAATATAGCGATGGGTCCTCTGTGCCCGTATCCTTGCCTGTTGTTACAGTCTTACCGTACGAGCCGTGGAGTTTGGAGCCACGGAGCTGCGGCTTGTGTTCAGCCTGCAGATGTCTGACATCACACACTTGTGTCTGGAGGAGATAGTTACGACGGGTCAAGTCTGTGACTGAGGAAAACAAACGCACTGTGGTGGGCGCCGAGATGTCAGGCGCTGCTATGGGAACCGAGAGCAGGAACTCGGTGAACTTTACTTCTGTGCACAAATCCTTCGCCATAATCCTCCACATCCTTTTTTGTTAACTTCCTCAACTTGTTCACTCACCAGACAGCACAAGCTGTACTGGTGCAAGTCGTACATTTCTGAATTCACTGTTTCACTTGTACAAGTTAGTTATTCTGTGCTACCAATACAAGTTATATATTCATCATTACTGGTGCGTGCCTTTGTTCTCAAATTGAAATCACAAATGTATTCAGTCACTCCTAAAACAAAATAACACAATGCGATAACCAGATACGGTACCCGCAAATATTTAACTGGCACTGTTGCATTGGTACTTTGAATGTATGCAATAAAGGCAGTCTAGTATAATGGTTTAGGAACTGGGCTCGTAATGCAAAGGTTCCAGGTTCAATTCCCAGGTGGGGCACTGCCGTTGTACCCTTGAGCAAGGTACTTAACCTGAATTGCTTCAGTAAATATCCAGCTGTATAAAGACATGTGAATTGTGTAAGCCGGTCTGGATAAGAGCACCCGCTAAATTCCTGTGATACTGTACAATGGAATGGAATGAAAGACACACAGGTAAAGGTGTAAAGAGGACACAGGCAGCAGCTTAGCATGGGACAGGACAGGCGTTCCTCGTGACACCTGCGTTCACTTCCTGATAATCTCCTGATCCCATGGTGCTGACAGCTCACTCACGCTCCCCATGTTCCCAGCGTTGCCTCTTCCTGGCCACTGTGACCACCAGGGCCACTCACAAAAGAGAAAAGAGAGAAAAACTGTGGTTGTGTTATTAATACCAAAACATGGTTACAGAGCCTTGACCCCCAACACACACACACACGCACGCACACGTTGGTGGCAGTCTGAAACCTCACGTATCACGGACGTGGTGTTGGGTCTGAGGCTCTGGGTGAATCCATATTACATGTGTAGAGCGCTGCCTATCTGAGCTCAGACCATCAATAATGAATAGAGATATACAGCTACAACGCTGAGCCGTCTTGTAAGGGCTTTCTGAAAAGGAACAAATACACAGGTTTGCCATTCAGATCCGTTCCGGGACACAAGTGGGAACGCGCATGGGGTCCCTTCTTCCTGTTTTCGGTGTCCAGATCGATGTCCTGTCCTTTAGACATGATGTTCAACCTGCAGTTCTGGGACAAAGTCAAAATGTAAGCAAGCAACAGGCTCCGAGAATTCACACTCTGGCACAACTCATACATTTTCCATTTCCATTTCCATTTTAGGCATTTAGCAGATGCTCTTATCCAGAGCGACGTGAAAAAGTGCATTTATTCACGATAAGATGAATCATGGTTAGTGCAAGAGATCAGTGTAGTAACACTGCAGTAGACATCATTGTTGGCAGCTGCACTTTGTACCTGTAACACAGGGAAGGAAAAGTTTTTGTTTTTTTATTTTTACATTTTTAAACATGTAAACAGTGGTGATGGCAGTTCATTAATGTATAGAATCAGTGGTAGTGGAGTCTGAAGAGATGAGTTTTTAGTCTCTTGCGGAAGATGGCCAGTGATTCCGTGGTCCTGACCAAGCACGGAAGATCATTCCACCACCGGGGGGTCAGGACAGAGAAGAGGCGAGACCATGAGGAACGGCTGCCGGGCACCCAAAGGGACAGAACAGATGTAAATAAACAGGCAAATAATTTAGGCATTCTACCATCCACCATGTTTGAAAACAATGGATCAGTTAACATAGTAAATCAGTCTCCTTTAAGGCTATAATAATTTGTTTCATATCCATATTCATAAGCCCATTTCCTGTGGATCCCAAAGGCTTACAACTCTGACCTTATGATAACACAGTCCTGTGTTTTCAGCCTCAAATTTGTTTTCAAATAATCATAGATTGTTCCAGAGTTTGCAGAGCATGTGACCTGTGTGAACTGAAATGGCGTAACATAGTGACCTGATAATGACTCATTAACATGCCTGCTCTTGCATTGTAACGAAGCAGCAAAAGAAGAAGCGCTCTGCACTCCCTGATGTCGGCTGTAGGGGGCAGAAGTTCCACCTGCACCAGAAAGGCGACAGACAGGAAAGACAGACTGGCTGACTGATCGCAGGCCAGACTAACAGGCATGTTATCGGTCAGACAGACAGGTGGACAGAATGCATAACAGACAGACTGACTGTAGGAGAGACAGAGAGACATGGCAGGACAGACGGAGTGCAGGGAATTTATACAAAATCTCAGAGAAGGAACATTCCTGGAGCCCCGGCGGTACACTGCGCTACTGTGCCTGCCTGGATTTGGATACACTTTCCATAGATGTGCCTTCGAAAATCTGAAGATGAGCCAAATATTGGGAGAAGAAGGGGGAGAAAAACCCCCTGCATCAAAACGATACACCTGTGTGATCCGATCCATTACACGCTTATTTACAGTGCAAATACACCTTCCAGACGGCTCTGTACTACCATTATTCCTCATCCGGAAAGCCCTCTGGAGACAGCACAAACAGCACTTCAGATGTTTAAAACAGTTTCAGACACCTGTGCTGCTGAATACCAACAGTCTCCCGACGACACCGAGTAACAGCGCAGACAAGCGCCACATTCAGAGAAGAAGAAACAACTTTCATGGATTCTTAAAAGGATCGTGGGGCGGGGGTGGGTGGTTGTGGGGGGGGGGGGGGAGGGGTTGTACGATGTTACCTTTTGTGTAGGTTGCAGACACGCATTCTCGTTTTCGGTAACTGGAGCGTTCCAAACCCGCCTCGGTGAAACGGTCACCTGCACACCCGTGCGACACAGCCACTCGCCAGACCCGCACCTCTGACTTTTAAAAGGTCAGTGTCATTGTTGTTGCTAAGCAACTCTATGCAGGTGGAGCTGAAGCTTGCTGTGCCAATGACAGCGTTGCTGTGAGGCACGCACGTGGGGGGTGTGACGACTCCGTTTAAAGGCAGATCTAAATAGGCCCTGAAAGAGATCTCTTTCGGGTGAGCGTCCAAGCTCACGTTCTTGTGCAACAGTTTACGGAAACTCTCCTGCGCTCCCAGGAGATCGGACAGGACCCTCTGTTTGGGACAAGCATCGGTGTTGATTAGGAACCCGGTACAGGTTTAGCACTCAAAAGGCAAGCTTTGCATCACTGTGTCTATAGTACATCAGGAACGAGATAGGCGAGACAGTTTCTACATTCAAGCCATCATCAGTGGATGTCAAAATGTCTTGCTCCCACTGATACGTCCTAATAAAGAATATATAATGGTGAAAAAGCTCATCTTTTGAGTGTGAAAACTATGTCAGTTCCCAATTTATTTTCTATGGTTTTTACCCACAAACATCTGAGCGCATTGCCTGTTTGATCTTCACAGTCGTTGATTAGTCTGACGCACAGACACGAATAACGACTCTGATCTGGAACCAGTTGGAATCATAATGTTTACACATTCATCTTTTCCCCCCATTTAACATTGACACGATGCTTTCAGTCAATTGGGTCATCTGACTAAATCTGTCCAATCCTCTCTAGAGCACTCACACACTTGCTATGCTGCCCTCCCTCACGGCGACACGTACAGCTCACACGCTCATTCACCAGTGACATTCATTTATATGGAACCATATATAAACAGGAGCCTTTTACCCAGGGAAGATTTATATGTAACCCCTTCTGCTTGTGATGACACTACTATGACATCATACTGTTACCAGGCGGATGTGGAATGAGTGACCACTACAGCAGGCTGTCCTGGAAATACCGGACTATGACCCGCTTTTCAGTCACATGGTCTCCGTATATGGTCGTGATATTGGACAACTGTCACACTGTGCTCAAGATGCTGAGCGACTGAAACTGCATTGAGAGAGACTGGGGCTCTGCGGCATTGTGGGTAAAGAAGCCGTCCTGTAACCTGAAGGTTGCGAGTTTAAATCCTAGGTGGATGCTGGTATCCAACCCTTTCGATTCTTGTTCCCGAAAGGCTTCAAAATATGTCAGTTCAATAAAATGTTGTTTGGGTCTCTGTTGCTTATTGCTATCAGTAGAATAGACAGATCGATTTTCTCCTGCTAATGTGACTGCAGGTGGTCTGTAATGAGTGGCCAATCAGTACAGCTGAAACTTCATCATGATATTCAAGCACCGAGGAGAGAAAGCAGACCATCATTATGACTCAGTGATGTTACGGAAAACATTGCTCATGCCCAGGGGTCATCAATGTGTCCATGTCAACAGCGTGGGAGGGGGGGGGGGGGGGGGGGACACTGTCATATCCAAAACTGTCATATTTGTCTCCCCAAAAAATTGCATATATAAAGCATTCCCTTTCATTATATTCCCCCCCAATATTATGTGGTTTCGCCCTTGCCGTACACGGACAAACACTCAAAACACTCACCATGACAAGACTTGTCTGTGTCTGTGGCAAAATGATTTATGATTGAGAAAAGTATATTACATTGGTAGTGTTTTCATCATAGTAAGGTAGGGCACTGATGTTTTTTAATAATAAAAATAATAATAATAATAATAATAATAATGATAATAATAAATGCTCTGGTGCTCTGGTTATGTGGAAAAGCTACATGCTCACAACTGCTGGCCATCTTCGCCCCAAAATTGTCTGTGGGCCTGAAATTGTCCTCGGAACGAGATCTACCCAGAATTCCCCTCTCGCACAGCAAAGGCGCCACTCAGTATCCTCCTCAGTGCTGTCACTCACCGCTCTCATATGAACGGCGCTCTCATATGAGAGTGTATTGAGGTGTGCCCTTGAGCAAGGTATTAAACCCGAATTGCTTCACTAAAATATCCAGCTGTATAAAATGTGTTGTACGTGATGCCTGTAAGCTGTGGTAGTCGCACTGGATAAGAGTGTCTGCTAAATGTAAAAATGTGAAAATGAACACCGCTCTTACCTGAATATTTCTCTCACCCCAATACGGCACTTACCTGAACAGTGCTGCCACCTATGGACCATCCTGACCCGAACGCTACCTTCACCTGAGCTCTGTGCTCACCTGACCTGCAGCCCCACAGCGCCTCCCCTGGCCGGAGGTCTGAACTCCTGACAGACATCCCTGTGCATAGGACCAAGGGAGAGGGCTTATGATCAGATCAAGTGGCCTCATCTTGCAGGTGAAGGGAGAGTCCCTCTCCGCGCATCGGGAAACAGGAAACACCCAAAAGGCATCGCTGAGTGTCTCATGCTCTACTGAGAATATCATGAGCCTTTCGCTGCTCACCTCCTGAGGTGACCATGTACAGGTAACTGCCAAAATAAAGGAAACACTTGAGCAAATGAAGCGTTCTGTTATGGTGTGGAGTACATTTTCCTGGCATGGTTTAGGTGAACTCAACCCCTTAGAGGGCAAGGTAAACACCAATAAATACAAAGCCATTCTGAGTGATCACCTTCATCCTGTGGTGAAGCATTTCTATCCTGATGGGAGTGATCTCTTTCAGGATGACAATGCCCCGATCTACAGGGCATGAGTGGTCAACATGAATGGTCTTGATGAACATGAAAATGATATAAATCACATGCCATGGCCGTCTCAATCACCTGATCTCAACCCAATTGAAATCTTATGGGAGATTCTGGAGTGGCACCTGAGACAGCATTTTCCACCACCATCAAAACAACACCAAATGATGGAATTTTTAATGAAGAAATGGCATTGCATCCATTCAATACAACTTGTAAAATCTATGCCAAGGTGGATTGAAGCTGTTCTGGTGGCTCGCGGTGGCCCAACACCCTATTAAAACACTTTATGTTGGTGTTTCCTTGATTTTGGCAGTTACCACATCATGATATCTAATCCAAATGAAGTAATCTAAGTCATATTCTGAGCAAGTATACAGCATAGTGTGTACAAGATGATAAAATACCTGAAAATAATTTGACGTGGAGACAAGCTGAAGGAACAGGGTTTAGGTCAAACCGCCCTGGGGACAGAGGGCTCTCCGAGTCAGTGACAGACATTAAATGGTGCTGCTCTCTCAGGCAGCTGTCTCAGTGTGGCCTGAGTGGCAGGGTGACATTGGCCTTCAGCTCTGACCTCAGAGCTGCAAAAAGCTGTCTGCTGGGGGGGGGGGGCAGGAGTGAAGAGCCCTCTTTGTGAAAAGCCCCCTCTTTAATAAAAAAACCCCCTTTCCACTCCCCTCTTCTCTCACCACAGTGGGAGACTGGGTCTGCTCCCTCTCTCTCTGTCGCTCTCTCTCTCCCTCTCTCCCCCCCTCTCTCAATCTCTCTTCCTCTCTCTCTCTCTCTCTCTCCCCCTCTCTCTCTCTCTCTCAGGCCTGAAGTGACCACACACGTGCCACCGACAGTGATTTAACAAACAAGCGCTCAATCAATGGCTCACTGAGGCACATAACCAACGCCAGTCAAAACCTATTACGTTCAAAGGCCCTCTTTAAATTCCACTTGAGCGGGCTGACCCCGTGGCAGGCTGCCAAAGACTCTGAGGATCTACAGAGACTTTGGGGGTGTGTGTGTGTGTGTGTGTGTGTGTGTGTGTGTGTGTTGGGGGGGGTTCAGGAAATCAACACACAACGATAGCAACAATAATAACACGCGGTTTACCGTACAAATGCAACACCACTCATCACTATTAAAAGCGCGACAGCATGTTCATTGTGCTCCTCACGCAGCCTTCATTTAAAGCCGGTTTAAAATGAATACATGAAACAAAACCGCGTTTTCGGCAATTCGAGTCCCCCCGTCCGGTTCTCGCCTCCTCTCGGCCGCTGCGCTGAAGATTCCGTAAAGATTCAACGAGACGGTGACGGTGCGCTCTCTCCCCGCGCACGAGACGGTGCGCTCGCTCTCCGCGCACGAGGCTAAAAGAAGTGAAATCAACCCTTTCAGTCAAAGAGCGGCTCCGGGGCGCGCTGCAGGCAGTGCGGCGTCAGAGGAAACTTGGCAGGCGAACGGGGGCCCGTCTGCTGACAGCTAAAAAAACCCAAACCCCCCAACATCTAATGGCAGAGACGCGCGCCCGCGATCGCTCTCTTCCCTTGGATTTGCTCTCACTCAAATGTGTTTTTAGCGAGACAGCTTTCAGCGCATTTGTAAATATGTCAAGT
>JAINUG010000038.1:6762106-6794606 GCA_029706075.1 Aldrovandia affinis | reverse complement strand
CAGCGATAGACATCATTGCAGGCATCTGCGTACCATACCTGTAACACTGGGAAGGAAAAGGTTAGTGTCCATTTTTTAAAAAAAATAATAGTAATAACAAAAACAACAATAATAATAATATAAAAAACTATAATAATTGTTATTATTATTCATATTCTTGTTATTACTATTATTCCTAATTAATCATGAATTAACCCTGGGTGATTGATAATTAATTGAACTGAATAACTGATGTTAATTAATAACATGATGTGGGAGGTGATCTCTGCTTTAGAGCAAAAACTCACAGGCTATGCAAAGCCATGCAGAAGAAAGGCCGTGCAGAGCCAAAATCACAGGCCACACACGCAGACACCAGCAGGAGCCCTCTAAAGCAACGGGCCCATCAGTGGCAGGCAAATCGACGGCAAATCAACGCATGGCATCAACTCAGGCGTTCCACGTGCTCTTAGGTCCCCCATGAACCGTTACCTTTCTGCCAGGCAGTTATCGGAAATATACAGACCTGTTGTCCTGTGAAACACGCTCCGAATCTTCCATCGATTTGGATTGGTTCATGTGTGTCACTAATGCTTTTACCACTTTGTTTTATAACTTGTTACGTTTTGGTTGTTTCTGCCGGACACAGATCTGGCAGTAAAGAGGCCCAAGCAGGAGCCCTTTGTGTGATCAGGGGCCGTATGTACAAAGATTCAAAGAATAGGAGTGCTGATCTAGGACCAGTTTAGCCTTTTAGCTCATAATGGATATGGTTAGGATATGGACAGGGGAAACCTGATCCTAGATCAGCATTCCTACTCTTAGAATCTTTGTACATACGCTCCTGATTCGAATCAAATGCACAGAATTTCCATACATGAGAAATACAAGCTGCTTGCTCTACTGAGACAGGAATAGTACTATTCCTAGTAATATTGTATTGATTACTCAGTTCTTACAATATCGTCAGAGTAGTAATAATTCTGCATTTTTAAATTGGAATTGACTTTTTACAATGTGTTTTGCATAACGCTGCACATGCAATGAGCTTCATTCTGACCTAATTCACCTCACACTGACCCAAATCTACAAACTGATTCACACTGGCGAGGTAGGTGCACAGTGTGAAACTGAGGACAGCAGTGCGCAGGGTACAGCTTTCAGTCGAAGGCTGCCTAAATTGCCAAAATTGCGGTGAATTTCCACGCCTTCATAAAACAGCCATGTTCTCGGTCTGTTTTCAAGCTCAGCGGCTCAGAATTGTCAGATCTCCACCAAGCCTTCACGCAGAAGAAGTATCAGAAGATTATATAAGCAGGAGAGGCCCTAAGCTAAGCAAAATGAGAATATCTTCAAGGTGCGACTTAGACATGCAAGACTCAAAGGCTCAAATAAAAGGCTCAAAGCAAAATAATGCAGAAATATATCTTGGGGCGAGACAACAATCCAGTGTTTATTTTTCTATTTGCTTATTTACCTTTCTTCCCCGTTCCTTATTTGTATTTGGAGGCTTCGCTGCGAGTCTAGGGACAGGTGTGAGCGCAGCAGTGCCTGGCTCCCTTTCATCTGATCCCAGGTGAGGTACCTGGGATTGCAGGAGAGCTGTAGGAACCAGACTACCTCACAGGTTTACCTTTTCATGAGGCAGACATCGCAGTTGAACCCAGAGCAGGAAGGACTGCGGATGCCAGGACCTGCGGCTGAGACAGTGTAGACCTGGCCCAGCTCTGCCTTCCGCACTGGGCTCAAACACAGGCCACAGACATAAAAGCCTGTGTTAGGAAAATGTGTACCTTTGCAAATGTGGAAAACTGCCAAAATAATGGAAATGCCAACAAAAAGTGTCTTAATAGGGTGTTGGGCCACCATGAGCCACCAGAACAGCTTCAGTGTGTCTTGGCCCAGATTCTACAAGTGTCTGGAACTCTATTGGAGGGATGGAACACCATTCTTCTGTGTGAAATTCCACCATTTTGTTGATAGTGGTGGATAATGTTGTCTCAGGCACCACTCCAGAATCTCCCATAAGTGTTCAGTTGGGTTGAGGTCTGGTGACTGAGACGGCCATGGCATATGGTTTATATTGTTTTCATGCTCATCAAACCATTCAGTGACCATTCATGCCCTGTGGATGGAGGTATTACCATCCAAGAAGAGACCACTCCCATCAGGATAGAAATGCTTCACCATAGGATGAAGGTGACCACTCAGAATGGCTTTGTATTTATTGGTGTTTACCTTGCCCTCTAAGGGGTTGAGTGGACCTAAACCATGCCAGGAAAATGCAACCCACACCATAACAGAGCCACCAGAACCCTTCATTTACTCAAGTGTTTTATTTATTTTATATGAGATTAATTGTTACAGATTAATTCAATTGTCTTTTGTCCTAATCTCCAAATGGGAAAAAAATGTATCTTCTAAATTATAATTCATATTTAATACAATTTCTACAACTCACATTTCTAATGTCCACAAGGACAAAAGGGCAGTGAGATTTTCAATTGAGCTGGCCACGTCAATTAATATTATATTATAAAATGATATTACATCAATATGGCAATGTACATCAATACAGACACCTCTCAGGATGTTGATCTATATTTCTCTATATCTCTCCTGTGGCTCCATGCTAAAGGGCAACATTAGGGAATCAGGAAACGCAGTTGCGATTGGGCAGACTCTAACGGCAGCATACATGTTAATGGTTTAATCTGATATAAGGGTACAATCATGGGGGGGGGGGGCTTCCATGCACATCAGCAGCCCAGGGAGGAGAGGACAAATTAAAGCCAATAAAAGCCCTCATTAAAAGTGCTGCTCTCCTGGTCTGGGCACCCTCCTCCTCCATCACACATTATTGTCATACGGGCAAATTATAAACATTAAGACTTGTCAGTGTTGTCCCTGGACATCCTCTCCTTGCTACTGATCTGAATGATATCCTTATGTGTTTTTGATATTAAATTCCAAGGCATTGTTTCCCGGAAATAATAATTATACATTACTGTATGGGCTATACTTATCCTGTGATGGTGGAGGGGTTTGGGTGGGGGGTTGTTTGTCAGACACTTTACTGGAGTAATGACTGGAGTAAAAACAAATTAGTTGCTCCCTTTACTAATACTAAAACAAAAGAATGATCATAGCTATGGCAACAGTGCCAGACTTTCAACAGGGGACACTCTTGGACCCTCACTGCGCGAGAGAGAGAGAGACAGAGAGAGAGAGAGAGAGAGAGAGAGAGAGAGAGAGAAAATCATAGCCATAGCCATAGCTATGACCTACTAACCCTTTTTTTCCCTGTGTTACAGGTACAGTATGCAGCAGCCAACATTGATGTCTATTACTATATTACTCCACTGATCTCTTGCGCGAACAATGATTGATCTTACCATGTATAAATGCTAAATGCTAAATGCCAAAATGTGATGTAAAATGTATGTGAGAGAGAGAGAGAGCGAGAGAGAGAGAGAGAGAGAGAGAGAGGGGGACACTCCTGGACCCTCACTAAAACCAAAGTTTTTCGAACTTTCGCCCACAGACTCAGCACAGAGTTGCGCGAGACATCTTATTTCATGACAAGAATCCTGTAAATAAGGGTGCATTTGCCATCAATAACGGTGAAAAATCCGCTGAATCTCCTGAAATCCGGGGCATTAATAATGGAAAGTCTTTGGGGGACCCCGGCTCTGTGGAGCGCGGGCGCGGCTGGGGGAATGTTCAATACAATCCATCTCCGTGGCGCCCGCGCAGCGTGACCCCCGAACGTGTCGCTCCAGCTACCCGTTACACTGCCGTCTGCACCGAACTTTAAAAGGTCCTATTAGAGGCATCGGCGCGGCTCGTTAGCGTACGGCTCGTTAGCGTGCCGTTTACACAGCAAACAACCGGCTAATTACACGCTGACATTCACAATTACATTTACATACAAAACACGGCGGAGAAAAAAACTGCAGATCCACGAGGGGGGGGGGGAATACACTGCTTCCTCTCTGGAGGGTAAAGCGCTCTGTCTCCCACAGGAACCAGGAAATAAAAAATAAAATAAAAATAAAAGGCGCGTGTGTAACATCTCACTTCGTTTTCACGCCCCGCCATGCCGCCTTTTACTTTTTTTGTGTGTTTCAACTCAAATTCTGACACAAACCGCATACCTAATGATTATTTGCTCTGAATTATTAATGGACGGATGATAACTTTATAGGCCTATAGAGTTAGCGAGCTTACAGCACCGCGTTCTTTCAAGAACAACAGGGCACGGGGAACTTCTGAGAAGCTAGCCCTAATTTAAATCGGGTTGGGAAAAGAAAACACAATTGATTCCAGTCTTTTCCCTCTCCGCACCGCTTGGCTCCAAAAACATATTATTTCCCCCTACCGGGGTGAAGGGGAAGACGGGTTGTTTGACGTTCAGTCAGATGCTCTTCTTTAACGAGGACGGACAGACGTAACAGCCCTGGAGCTCGACGGATCAGGCAGTGGGTTGCTGAATGCCTAATATCACATATTCAGCGGTGACTGTGTCCGGCATGAGCTAGCCTGAAGGAAACCCCCCAGAAAGTGGAATTCCTCACAATGAAATTTCCCTCCGAAAACACGAAGACTATCAAAGAGCAAGAACTACAAAACATTGCCTACTCATTCCCATTTCATGTTCAGCAAAAATGCACTGTATGTTCTTTGGTCCAACTTTACAGTAAGTGGCCCTAATACCTGTATAACTACATTGTAACTATAGATAACTATATTATATTATTATCATTACATTATAATAGTTATTATAACTAATGTATAACTATAATTGCTGTGTACTTACACATTGTAACATAATACTTAATATTGTAAAAACTGTATTTCAACATTTAGCCATTGAACTTTGAATATTTGAAGTTCATATATTGATTGTGGGGGATAAGGAGAGAATACTGACAATTGTCAGTGTGGGGATTAAATGTTGTGGCTTCAGTAGAAAACAACAGTTGAAATAGAGCAGGTTTTACACTTGTAAGTACAATGTAACAATGTTTACATACACAGTAATTACACTGTACCTACATCTGTAATTACAATGTAAATACACAGATATCAAGGCCGCTTCATGTGAAAAAACTAGAACACAATTATAATCGCGACGCTAAACACCGAAACAAGCACTACCAAAACTTCCATGGTCAAAAGCACTGCTGACGGCAATACGACAATACTAGATTTAAAACTGACCAAAAGAGTCACCACGCACTTCTCAAAAGCAGATCCACGACAAAACGACGACCTCAATCTGGAAGTGTGAGAGAGCGTGTAATCTGTGTCTGCATTGGGCTCGATGGAGCCGCCCATGGCAGAGAGAGAGAGAGAGAGAGAGAGAGAGGCTGACTGAAGGCAGTGACTGAAGGCCCATCAGAAAGGATGTTATCACAGCCCGATGCCAAGCTCGTCCGCTGGAATCTGTTTATAGATCGATTGATCAAAGGCTCGTTGCCTCTGTGTCTTTTTGTTTCATGTAAATGTACCATGGGGCAGTTTGTGTTTGTTTGTTTGTTTCCCTCTCCCCCCCTTTCATTTCAGTTTCTACCTACAGCTAATAAAAGAAGAGCAATTTCAGGCTCCGTTCCTTGAGCAGACTCTGCGCAGTGGATTGTGGGATTCTAAACACGTGTTAAGCTCGTCGTGATCTAGTCTGCCCATCTGATCAGATGCCTGTTACCGAATCAGAGCCCCACTGCCTCTGCCTCTAGAGAGCCCCTTGGTCCCAATTGTCAGAGCTGTCCCTACGGTGACGGATGCATGATGGTCATGTCACATACGGAGATGTTATCCAGTGATTTGAGAGTGAATCCACAGGAAGCAGCCTCATCCCCCCCCCCACGGGACAGGACTCTTCCTGTGAACGTGTGAGTACGGGCCCCACTGATGTTCAAGATCCAAGACATAGCAAAGCACCAGGGGGTCAATAAAGCGATTGAAATGATTGGCCCTGAAAGAACAGAGGCCCGGCCTGAAATGAGACGACTCCACCCGCGCTTCACCGTGTGTACTCTGTGTGATTTCATCCGATTCATTTCTGAGAGCCCTTTCTCCTTCTCAGCCGACACTTTGGGGGGTGTTAAGTGCCTGCAGACCCGTGACGCGCGCTCGCTGGAGAAACGCGCTGTGCCTCCCGCGTGGTCTAGTGGTTTTGACGTCCGACGCTGGCCACGGCGACCGGGGTTTGATTCCCCATCGCACCAGAGTTGGCTCTGGCCGGGAGTGCCGCCCCAGGGAGGGGGGAGGGAAGCCGACGCACACAGTTCGCTGCACACAGGAGTGGTTCTGGGGTGCCGGAATTACAGTCAACGGCACGACGAGTGTTGTCTCGGAGGAGGCAGCACTTCGCCATTGTCACTGCCGGTCACAGGGCTACTAAGACTAGCGGGAGTAATTGGCTACCAAATTGGGAGAAAAACAGGGTAAAATCGAAAAAATAAATAAGAAAAATAAATAAACGCGCTGTGTGAAATGATCGGAGCACGGGCTCGCCTGCTTCTGCCACCTTTTCATCTGTTCAAATCCCAACCAGGTGAGACACGCCTCTATCGCGTCACATTCGCCGTGTGTTGCGGAGCCGAAAACCCTGACACCGCTTCAATTTCCACAAAACAAACAACAAAAATGTTTCAATAAAAAAATGAAGACAATAATAATAACAAACGCATTCACGCTCACGTATCAGAATCACCTCGTCCGCGGTGGCCCCGCCCCTTCATTAAGGCAGCGGGCCGTGACCTGATTTGTGGGTTCCCGGCGTGCGCCGCACAGTGGGCGATCGATTGGTTCCCAATGCGACGTGTCTCAGAGGCTCCCCCGACCCCCGTCCCCACCCCCCGACCCCCCCACACAGAGCCACAGAGGCTCGGTCTCCTGCGACCTCATCTCCACATCACAGAGGGCTTCCCAAGACGCCGGGCCCCGGGATCGCCGCACTAAGCAGTCTGGGCCGCGAACGGCCGCCGACAAAGACCTCGTGCATCAGCCCGAAACAATGAAGACGTATGGCGCCACTTTGCACCTTCGGAGGTCGGCTCCGATAATGGATCGCCGGGGCAACGGGTTTCGTAATCCCTGCCCCTCCCATTACGGCGGCGCCCCTTTAAAGGAATCCTCCACCGCTTGTTCACTTCCTGCCGGGAGAGTGAGTAATGAGGAAATCAATCACCTGGAGCGGCGGACCAGGTTCCTATCTCGTGGAGAGGTCACGGACCTGTGGAAAATTACACCGGGCCGGGCCAGGACGTGATACATGGGCCCATCCCTCGCTGGAGCGGGCGGGAATACGTCTCCATAACTCCGAATGTAAATGGCCCTGTAACGAGAGGTGCTCTTGGGGTGTGCGAGGGTATTGAGGGGGGAGGGGAGGGAGGGGGGGGGGGGGGGGAGAGCTGAAATCAGCACGAAGTGGAATTCTGGCTGAAACTACATAAGAAAAAGAAACATGTCTTTTAATGAAGCACCCAGTCCTCGGCCATCATTTTCAAAGGAGAGAAAGATTAAAGTCAAAGGACTCTCCCAATGGCTTCCAGTCTGTGCTTCTTTGAAAAACACCCCCAGTGTACAAAGCTTTTCTGTTTTTTTTTCTATCCCCCTCAACCCCAGCTTTTTTCTTCTTCTTCTTCTTCTTCTTTTCAAATAACTGAAGCTGCACTTTAGCCACCAAACCTCTCCTGATGTGATCATTAAAAAAGGCACAGGCAGGAGCTTCCTCTGCGCTGCCAAAGCCCAACAAACCAAAGAGAGTCACACTGTTTAACTGCTACAGACACCTTTTCTCTGACTCCAGAACCGACACACACACACACACAGACCCACACACACACACACACACACACGCTCACATACACACACACACACACAGACCCACACACACACACACACACACACACACACACACACACACATACGCACACACACTCAAACACGCACACACACGCACACACACACACACACACACACACACACACACACACACACACACACACACACACACACACACACACACACACACACGCACAATAAGATGAATAATGAATGGTCCCCAGGCTTCACGTGTTAAGAACAGAGGAGGTGCGCCAGTAGCATTTTCACTTCAAATTTGTATTGTCTTTAGTCTTGCCTGTTCATCTGCATTTCTAACACCTGCTTCAGTCGGCCGCGCGGTGCAGCTCTACCTCGGAACGATCTTTCATCTTTGTACTGTTACTCGAACGGGGAAAAAAAACAACAGAAAAAAAACCCACACGCCTGCAACGGATCATTAGCTACCAAGAAACCAGGACACGCCGGCTCGATAGCTCGACGCCGTCGTTGTTTTCTTTCTTTACCCTGCCGCCGTTAACCTTCGTTGGATCTTTTCTCGACGTCTAAAAATATTTTTTTGGAAACCAAAAAATCGCTCAATACGGGCTTTTCAAATAAAAAAAGAGGGATGAAAATGTAAACCAACACGATGCGCCAGTGCTCCTGGTTTCCCCTGTTGCCCCACCTGAATAAGCAAAAAGTCCTGATCCAAATCCACATGCATCATACCAGGGTCCCTCAAATCTGGCCAAAGAATCCAACTCCGGTCCTGGTTTTCCTTTCTCTCAGGCAGTTATTTGAACAATTAATGCAATTGACAGGAGGAGTCTCTGTTGAGTGATGAGACATGTGGCTATGGCCCATGATGCATTGCCCCACAGGACTCCTGGCCACAGTTGGCAGTGTCATGGTCCGGGTTCAACCCAGGCCAAAGGCGTATCACTGCACAATTCACAAGTGCCTTCACAGGATGCACTTGCATGCAAGTCACAAACATACAGAGTTACATACAATCCCCACTGGGGCCACATATACTGAAAATGTATGCATTCACTACTGTAAGTCACTTTGGATAAAAGCGTCTGCTAAATGGTGTATATATAGTTACTGAACACATATTAGTCAGTGTATGTGTATGTATAGAACATTAATATGATGTGCAGATGTTTTTAAGGATAAACAAGGGGAAAAAGGGAACATTTGGTTTAAAATAACATAACCCAAAACAACCGCAGAGGTTTGACAGAAGATTATGTGATGTCAGAGTTTCTTAAAACTTTAAACATCCTTGTTTTACCAAATGTGCTCATTGGGAGCACAGCATGTGGCATGTGGGTTGTGGGAATTAAGCTGATTCGCCATATGACATCACACCAGGCCCAAATGAAGGATATCAAAGAGAGAGTGTGATGGCATCTTTAATGTTTCTTATTCATCAACAGAGAAATATTTATTCACGCAAGCCCCCTGAAAGTAAACGTCTCTTAGCGTGACGGGCTGTTGGCAGCACATGAAAAGTTACAAATCAGAGAAAAATCAAGAAGATAAGAAGAAGAAGAAAAAAACGACACGGCATGGAACAGATATTGGAAAAGACATTAAAAAAAAAACCCATCCTCTTACTTGTACCTTGTAACAGCATCATCAAACAGCACAGCATGCCCAGGCAAGGCCACTTTACTGATTCAGTGCAGTTACCAATCAATAGAACAGAGCTTGAGGTGTTATATTTAATGAGGTTTAATTATTAAACCTCTGGATACAACACAAACCGCTGAACAGAAACCATCAGGAGCAAATATACTGAATTCTCTGTTTTGCAGGTAAATAGCTTCTGACACCCTCACACACTAACACACACGCACGCACGCACACACACACACACACATACACACACACACACACACACACACACACTCACACACACACCACACATCCACATGCACACACACACGCATGCACGCACACAAACATGTATGTGTGCCGTGAGATACACTCAAATGAAAATGTACCAAGCCTCATGCTTGTATGTAGTAAAGGATAGTGAAAACGAGTGTGGATTGTAAAAATGCTTAGGTTGCCATATCTGCATTTTCCCACTGTAAATTGAATTGGGGGTTTAGGCCTTCCGGATGACAAATAAAACTGTTGCTCCAAGCCCATCCACACAATAAAATAAAAAGAGAAATTCACATTTTGGCTATTGGAATGATTAACTTCCTGTGCATGAGGTGGGAGAAATTGTAAATCATGTGTTTTATGCACCACACATTTACACATTTATACCACCTACTGTCACGTGTACAGCATGTGATCACATGTTGTCACATTTACTTCACAGGTTTTCACATGTGAGCACATACAGTATATGCAGTATATATACTGTATATATGTGTGTGTGTGTAAACATAGTTCAGATGTGAAATTCATATGATTTTTACCTCAGACTCTGTGTACAGGTGCCAGGCTGAGACAGTTCCTTTATTTGAATTCCAGATCCACTTTTTAAAAAACATTCCGATTTTTCAGATTTTTCTCCCAATTTGGTGGACAATTGTACTTTCTATTGATCCAGTCCCCCCCCATGAACCTGCTGCCTACAACTACGGGACCAGCCGCTACCCTCGGACCGGCAGTGATGATGACGACGAACCGCCTCCTTCGAGATGGAACTTGCCCAGCCGTGGCCTCTGATTCCGATATACTACACCCACAGACAAGCTTTTCTGTGCATGCGATGAGCTCATGCCAGCTTCCCTCCCCCTGGGGCCGACAACCAATCGCCACCCCCGAGTGGGACTCCCGGCCAGAGCTGGGCTGCAGTGGGCAACCTGCTCTCCAGTTGCATCACCTGGGGGCCCCTCCAGATCCACTTTTGCAGAATGATGTCATCATGACTCCCTGATTGGGTCTTGTCACATACGGTAAGGAGTGACACATAGCACAGGCAGAAACCCTTGGGGTGATCAAGTCCAGGCTTAATGTGGCCCTGGCTACCCTCTGGAGTAGGTACAAGATGAGTCTGGATGGGCTGAATGGCCTGTTCTCTTCATTATGTACACTTATGTCCTTGTTTTACATTACATTTACATTTTAGGCATTCAGCAGGCGCTCTTATCCAGAGACACAGTTTACATTTCTTTACATACAGTCCATTTATACAGCTGGATATTTTACTGAAGCAGGTTAAGTACCTTGCTCAAGGGTACAACAACAGTGCCCCACCTGAGAATTGAACCGGCAATCTCTGAGTTACAAGCCCAGCTTCCTAACCATTACACTACACTGCCAGCCTTGTGCTCATTTACCCTTGTGAAGTTACAGTCCTGGGGGGCTCTGCGCTACTGTAAATCAGTGCCTGCAGCACCTTAACCATGGTTACCTGTTATGGCTCAGTTACCTCTTAACGCTCAGTTACCTGTTAACGCTCAGCACGATTCTAATCGAGACCAAATACCTACAGAAGCGGGCTCTCTCTCACTCACAGGAGCGAGGCCCAGTGTATGGAGGCCTTCTCTCCGTTCTCTTAAATGAAATGAAAACTAGTTTCCTTTCAGTTTTGAAATGCAGGCCGACACTGAGCAGGTACCGTGCCGTAATGAGGAGTGAGAAACTGCCTGAAGGGGTCCACATATGAACTGTGGAGAGAAGCAATGCACAGATACAGTGATACACTGAGACGTGAACACAGAGACACAGGGATACAGTGAACTTGAGCAGCAATACAGAGATACATGCATACAGAGACACCACAAAAATACAGAAGCACAGAGATACAGGATATGCAGATGGACAGAGACACAGGAGGACAGAGGGACAGGGGGACAGAGATATAAAGGGACAGAGTTACAGAGGGATCTGGATCCTGAGACACAGACATGGAAGAGAGAAAGGGACAGAAATGGGTCGAGAGGAGTTTGACTGCCTGATCACATCACACATTCCAGGAGATCATTGATTTATTCATAACATACCGGAAGGTTGTTTTTGATCCACTAGATGCTGCGAGTGTTCGCCGTTCGCATGTGGATTTAACACCGGCCCCGTAGCAGCTGTGCACTCTGGGAGGAGAGTGAAAAGTCATAGCTCTGATCCATTCAGGTTTCTGGCATCAAGGATGGCTTTTCAACCCCAAAAACCCTGCACCAGAGGTGCGAACAAAATCAGCATGGAGCAAAAAACCGTCCGGAATTAAGCATAAACATGCTGACACGTGCTCTGCTCCTGTATTATGGGTGGTGACGTTCGAGAATTAAAGATCCGTGTTTCGGGCCTGTTGATCACACGCGCGCAAAGTGCTCGTCGTCACGCCAGGATCTGAAAGGGTTTGTTTCGCCGCCCCCGATGAGATTCGATTACCCCGTCGGAATACCTCAGATGTAGCCGTGAACTGTAATTGGCACCCTTCCTGCACGCCGACGCTCCCCGAGTCTTTATCCGAGGCCCTCATCGCGCGAAAGCTAATGCTACGTTCTGTTTGCTAATTACCGTAAAGCAGTCGGCTTAAACGGGGGGGAGGAGACAATGGAATTAACTTCCCAACTTAGAGCAATCCTCTGTGGCACAACCATCACATGCTCTCTCGGCCCCGAAATGTATGCAAATGCTATTCATCCATCATTAGTTATTACCGTTGCGGCTACATAAAACACAGTTTTCTTTAACAATTAGACCTCAGAATGCTAAATATTAATCAGCCAGGGGACGCCGGAGATGAATATTAAAGCTACGTAACTGAAAACCCTGAACTTGTGACATTCCTAACAGGGACTGTGTGATCGCAGAATGCACGTGCCTCCATCTCAGATCTTCAGGCAAAAGAAAGGCCTTCTGAAAAGAGTGAGGAAAAATGAATGCATGTTTTAATATCAGCTGCAATATTGCCCGTGATAAACCACAGATCTGTGAAAACAACTGGGCTCCTGGCTTATATTCACCCATGCTACCATGCTAATTATAATTTGTATTTACATTCATGGTTTTGTTTTTTCTAAGAAAACATTGCAATGCCCTATTAATGCTGTTTTGCAGAAAATCTGAAAATTCTGAATGTTAAAAATGTAGATGTGGACAATAAATTCAAACTAATAACAAAGAATTCTAAATGATATCTAAAATGACTGATATTGGCCAACAGCAGCCTGTGTCTCACATGAATCCCATGATCTTCTCTGATGACCCGCCTCTTACTCCCATGATGCTCTCTGAGAACCCGCCCCTTACTCCCCCATGATCCTCTCTAAGAACCCGCCCCTTACTCCAATGATCCTCTCTAAGGGCCTGGCCACCTTGATACAGAGATGACTGTTTGATGGCCTCCATGAAAAGGATCAATATATTGACAGGGTCTTTAAAGACAGCGATGATTTGTATGGTAATCAATTCAGCCGATTCACAGAGAGGAACCACGAGGAAGAGAGACCGCCTTTAAAAAAGTGCAATACTGCATTTCAGATTCCCAGGAACATTGTTATTAACAGCACTGACTAACTATTTTTTTAAATCCTATTCCAATCCAAAAGATTTAATTGTAAATAAGCATATCTGTTTTTTTAATAGAAAAATGTAATTAAAAAATGTGCTCATATAGATTATCTGCATGTAACTTATATTCGATACCTTATATGTGTTCTTAAGCAATTATTTTTAAGAAGACTTAATACTGCATGCTCAGAACAATTTATCAGTTTAAACACAAAGCACATATACACAATTAAAAGCTTTTCCAGCCACATTATCAATGTGGACCACCACCACTGCTCTTCAAAGCTTGATTCATCGATTGCTAATGGTCTATTAAACCTGGGCAGTAATGCAGTAAGAAGTGTTTATTAAGCCTAATGAATGACTCATAGAGACTGGGGACAGAGCATAGCTTCCAATGGCAGAATTAAAAACAGCTATGGCAAGGCCAGCAGCACAACTATATACCTGGTATAGACCAGACATTAAACACCACCGTATCTCTGACACACACACACACACACACACACACACACACATACACATACCAGAAACACAACTTCATACAGTATAAACCCCCAGACATTAATCCCCCTCCTCACACTCACAAACAGACCCACACATGCACACACACACACACCCAGACCTAAAAGAAACAGGCACAAAAACACACACACATCTTATCATACTGCATCACAAATGACAAAAATCAACGTAATGTTTCTTTTCCCCCAACCTGACAATAATTTTTTTTTTTTTTTTTAAAGAACACATGCAGAGACAAACACTGAATGAATTCGGCCAAGAGGAAAAATGTAAATCAGATGAAATCTGTGCATCCTCTCCCAGAGCAATGTCCAAATGCAGGGAGGACTCGGATGAACTCTACTTCACCACGCCAGGACGTCAAAGAAAACATCGCAACTGATATCAGGCAGTCGCTGCATCCAATGTGTCTGCTGCCGGGGCCCTTCCTCACCTAATGAGACCTCCCGACGTCTTTGTACATTCTGAGCCCCAGCCAATTTCACAACCTCCCTGGGAAAGGGGGGAAAAAAGCGCCTGGAATGATTTGCATGAGAGAGATCTGGAATGATGTCCAGAGAGACGAAACCACAAGAGACAGAGAGAGAGAGAGAGAGAAGCGAGAGGGAGAGAAAGCAAGAGGGATAGAGAGAGAGAGAGGGAGAGGTGCAGCACTCTCTGATCAGAGACCACTGCTGCCTCCAACAGCAGGTCAGCGCCTCCCCTCGCATCCCCCCACAGTATACAGAGGAGGGGGGAACAGACAGAGAAAAGAAGAGAAGAAGAAGAAAAAGAGAAAAGAAAAAGGAGAAGAAAAAAAATCACAGAAGAAAACAGGAACCAGTGCAGACCTGCTGTCTCGTCAGGTTGAAAAACGCTGCTCAGGTGATGCAGGCACAGTTGTGAAAGTTTGAATGGAGTCCGAGCCCCGGCCAGCCGCAGAACAAAGCCCAGAGCCTCCCGCTCCAGTAGAGGACGTGATGAGACTGAATGGCTGATGAGATCCCCAGCTCCACGGAGCCGGCCTTTCTTATTCATGTTCATAATTAATTCAACAACGTTGATCATTTCATTAGTTTCTTAGTTTCCAAGCCCCATCAATAAATCATGCGGCCGGACCAGGGCAGCTCTCTGACTGCACACACACACACACACACACTCACACACACTCACACACACACACACACACACACACACACACACACACACACACACACACACACACACACTCACACACTCACACACACACACACACACACACACACACACACACACACAAGCTCCACACACACACACACACACACACACACACACACACACACACACACACACAAGCACCCACACACACTCACACACACACACACACAAGCTCCCAGACACACACACATATACACACACACACGTGCACAGAAACTGCACACACACACACACACACACACACACACACACACACACACGCACACACACACACACACACAAACTACACACACACACACACACTCGCACACACACACACTTGCACAAACATACAGCGATCCAATAAATGGCACCAGATGAAGCATTTGGATCTCTCAGGTAAATAGCACCGCTGTCTCTGGCAGCAGCGAGTCTTGCCAGGGCACCCAGCCAGAGAGGACGAGCTCTGCATCAGCCACAGCCAAGCCACAGCCTGCAGGGACCGGCGCAGGCACACTTATTTACCCACAAGACCTTTCTGCGGGGCTCCCGTCAGCACGGGGGAACACAGGGGATCTTTACAGCGAAAACTGACAGCCCAGACGCAATCTTAATTCAGCACACTTGGCTGTATAAATACGCAAAGCTTGTCATGCTGTTAATTAAATTATTATAAGAATTATTCACTTGCGAGGAATGGTATGGGGAGAAAAAAACCAATGAGAAATTCCCTGGCAATAACTAATGAAATATTCATTCATTTAAAAAAAAAAAAATTACTTCTTAAATTTAATGACAAGGAATACATGTGTCGAGACCAACTTCTCTGTATCTCCCAGCCAGCCCCCACCACAACGGCACACAGCTAATGGCTGGTAACTTGATCAAACGCATTAGCACATTTCACACCCTTGCATTTTCAGGCATCCATTTACAGATTTTATTTCACATCAACAATCGAATGCCGTACTGTACCTTAGGCCTTCGTATTAATCTATTACAGATATACGCATGTATTACATGTAATCATTTTGCTGTCAAGTGGTGCGCAACCAGGACTGACGCAGGTTAAATATAAACCTGCCTTTATCTGTCACACTTCCAGCACTGACTCAGAGGCTGAGCGCACACCGAATCACAGCGGCTGGGATATCGTGTCCACATTATATTTGATTGAACCACAGAGCTTCAGCGAGTGCTTTGATTCTACTCTCCAGCCATTGGCACCAGCAGCGTCTAACGCTGTCATTCCAATAGGACTTGAACTTTGTGATGGAAGACTAACAGCAAAGAAGTCTCAAGCATTGCGTACAATGCAGGGAGTTTTCAATGCGTGGAACAGCTTGCCGGGTCATGTAGTGGAGGCAGAAGTGCATGGGGTCCAGGTTGATGTAGTTCTGGATATTCTTTTGATTAGGAAATGACGAGCCTAAATGGACCCAAGGGCCTGCTCTCGTCATATATTCTTACAGGCACCTGCCAAAATAAAGGAAACACTTTAAATTAAGGGTTCTGGTGGCTCTGTTATGGTGTGGGGTGCATTTTCCTGGCATGGTTTTGGTCCACTCAACCCCTTAGAGGGCAAGGTGAACACCAATAAATACAAAGCCATTCTGAGTGATTACCTTCATCCCATGGTGAAGCATTTCTATCCTGATGGGAGTGGTCTCTTGTGGGATGACAATACCTCCATCCACAGGGCGTGAGTGGCCACTAATTTGATGAGCATTAAAAAGATGTAAACCATCTACCGTCTCAGTCACCAGACCTCAACCCAATTGAACTCTTATGGGAAATTCTGGAGCAGCACCTGAGAAAGCGTTTTCCACCACTGTCAACAAAACACCAAATGTTGGAATTTCTCATGGAAAAATGGTGTTGCATCCCTCCAATAGAGTTCCAGACTCTTGTAGAATATAATCTATGCCAAGGTGAAGCTGTTCTGGTGGCTTGTGGTGTCCCAACCCCCTATTAAAACACTAAAGCCTTAGTATCTTACACATAAACAACACAATCATTACGGTATTAAATGTATTTCCTGATAACAGAGGGAAAAAATGCTGAGTGCTGATAGGTATATAGCTAGCAACATTGCCAGCATTCTAGCTGTTTTGCTAAATATTTATTTCTTAGTCTGGGGAAGTGAGCTTCTAACTCAAATCATTTTCAAGATCAATGTTGTCTCCCTGATGAAAATACGCTCGAGTCTCACGAGGTGTACACCGAACCAAGAGTACACTTTAGAAATATTTATTGTAAACAAATAATGTAACAGCAGCTAGTAATCTATATGGAGCTGGGTGAACGATCGCGGTCTGTTCCGCAGCCTGCAGGTGGTCAATCCCCCAACCTGAAGAACCAGAATTCATAGGAATGCAGGAGAGGAGGAGGAGGAGGAATGGGAAAACTGCAACACACAAGGAGGGAAGTTCAGTGGCTCCATTATACGGTTGCATTTATCGGTAACAGGGATGAGCAGAGGTGTGGTCCCTCTTCCAACACTTATTAAACTTCACTGAATGAAAAGCTTTCAGACAAGCAAGCTCAATCTTTTACTGAATGTCTGGCACAGCTTAGTTCACAAACTAGCTAAACGATCATATCAGAAATTCTGGAAATATCTGCAGTTACAAAGACTACTGTAGCTGGTTAGCTAGCATTAACATTGGCAGGTTTTCAATTAAGCTGTCTTATCTTGTATACATCATTAAGAGGAGACAGGGCCATCAGGTTTCCTGGTTGGGAATTGCTGACTCAGGCAGGTTTATCAATCAAGCTGTCTTATCTTAGTCCAATTAGCCTAACACACTTTGTTGGGAAGAAAAGAGGAGACAGGGCCTATGACCACACAATAGTTTGCACAAGTTCACACAATAAATGCTAATAAACCAAATAGATTTACTTAAATTGATTCGATTGATTGATTCATGAAATGGTAAAAGCTTTGCTTCATTTTGGGTCATCTAGTCCAGATTATCACTTTATGGAATGTATCCCTGTGTTTTAAATATTTGTTATTGATACATTTACAACAACCTACACTGTATCTAAAACAAAGAACCAACAGCCATTACATGTCAAATTCAGATATGTATTTATAGCAAATATCAAATTGTCATAAATGAATGCAAACTCTCTGTTACTGTATAAATAATGATTTTGCTAGGTTTCTGGAGGCTAACTCAGGTCACTTCTAACACCTTGGATGTGTCGTGTAGCATTTCATCCTTTGAAGAGAATATGATGATGTGAATCGTGACAAATATTCACTCAAAAATCTTGAGTGAAGTAACAAGCTGAAGCAGAGCCCCCCGTTGTGGTAAAATATATTTTAATGACAGGACTATCTCAGTCTTCAGAAGTGTTGGGAAAGAGTTGTACTTCTCCAGAATATCAACCTCATAGTCCTCCTGAATACATTGCAAACAGTGTACTATAAACCTTACTTTATATGTTACACAATGCTGTGCTTGATCCATATGTAATAAAGCCTACATAATGCTGTTATAAGCATGACACAACACATCATAACCCAGTCCAGACCGCATTTTACAGCTTACGACAAGTGTCATATCACTGTCATAATGTAGACGTCATGTGTGATGACACTGACCTATGGTATCTCAGAGGACTTCCTCAAATAATCTGGGGGCTCTATCACACGACGTGATTAATATGAGCGAGAGATAACTCACCGGAGGTGTTGAATATTACCGTGAGATATATCAAAGGAAATGATCGACACGATTGCGAGATATTTCACTGGAGATGTTTAACACGACTGCGCTGCCGTCTCAAAGGACGTGCTCGGAGTGCGTGGGAGATCTCTCTCTCCGGACGTGCCCAACGCGCCTAGGAGACATCCTCCTCACGCATGCCGTGTGTTCTCGGAGTGCTCGGAGACGAAGCGCTTCCTCTCGCGCGCGTGGGGGGAGAAACATGGGGATGAAAAGAACGAGGGGGAGAGAGAGCAGAGGAGGGGATAAGCGAGAGATAGTGGGGGACGGGGGACGGGGGACTGGTGGGGGACGGGGGACTGGTGGGGGGCGGGGATGGGGGGGGGGGGGCGGGTGGCATATCCTGAGTCACACACTGAAAATTAGCCTCACGCAACATTTAACAGATCGCCGCTTTTGCGCTTTGAGGCACACGATCACTCTTGTGAAAACAGCAGGGGACGGGAAACAAAGTCAGGCTCCTTGTAATGGGGCACAAATTGAATCAGGTGTCCGCTCCCCTCAAATAAATAAAGTGGCTCCGCGGAAAGGGGGGGGGGCGCTTTCTGGGAGGGGGGTCCGCGGACAGTGACTGATTTGGGGTGACACCGGAGAGAGAGAGCGCGCCAGCAGGACAATATCCGCATTCCCGTCCCGGGGCCCAATATTTCACCCCCCGTCCCGCTACGCTGGGCCCCTTCCTCGGAGGCGTATCCATCACACACCGGGGCTTATTACCAAACGTTTATCCCGCCATACATTCTGCAAATGATGACAGTTAATAAAGAGAATGTTTTATACAAGCGGTATTCCTGCACGCCGCCCTTGATTGTGGCCATTATTCGGTATTGATAGATCATTCCCCCGAATGGCCCCGGCACTCGGCGAAAAGGTGCATTTCAGCGCAATCCGGCGATGGTCTCGCGTGGCGGCCGGATTAGGAGAGCAATATTTACCGCCGTCCCATTTCAGGCAAATCAGTCTCGTTGAATAATGCAGAGAGGTGCGAAACTGACGCATCCCGGCCGATATAACAGGCCCCCTTCATTACACTGAATACAGTGCGAAATGACAAGCGCTCTTAAATGACATTCAATCTCCACATAAACCCATTTAGGAAATTCATTATTAAAACAACAGATTCCAGGATTGCCCAGTCTATTCAAAGTTCATTTATAATCATACCATTACTGCGATTATTAACTTCTGGATTTGAGCACTTAACCTTGGCGTAATCAGACTCATTTCACCTACATTCTAGTCTCAATTTACATGGAAGGTAATCAGGCGGGAATGTCTCCTTCCACCGTTTTTCAACATGTTTCCACTTACACCAACAGCTGTGCGTATTGACATGAAGAATGGTGAACCATATTAGGACAATTGACCAATAAAGTGGCTCATTACTGCCATTGTAAAATAATACTCTGGAGGTTTGTCATGATCACACACAATCTCAGGATTTCAACAATGAAACCCAGAGACGTTTGGTAATGCCAAAATCATGTTGCTGTACGTATCTTGGGATCTTGTAACTGTTGGCTAATATAGATGCTACTGGTACAGAGATAATTATCTTGTGATCGAGAGCTAATAAAACCTTGAAAAATGTACAAAATAATAATAATAATAATAATTCAACACAAAAACAAAATATATATATATAAAATTTTAAAAAATTAAAAATTGGCTTGATTTGTAAAAAGCTGACGCAGAGATGATGGCACAGAATGGTACAGTAACTTGGAGACCGTGGAAAAAACGAATTCCACTCATGTACGCCCTTTAAAGTAGCGGAGCATCCGCACGGAGAGGTGGGCAGGAAGGCCGGAACAGAGATCACTTACAGCCCCCGCGCGCGGCTGCCCTTCCCCTGTTGAGCGGGGCTCGCTATGAATTATTGACCCCCCTCACTGAGGGGCCCCTGCTCATTACCGAAGGTCCGTCGGGCCCCCAGCGTGCGGTGCTGGAGATTCTGGCTGTGCAGCTCATCCTGACCACACTGAACGCGCTCCATCTTTAATGGGCCCGAGGCAGATCCCCCACACGCCCTTCCCCTGTTTTATCAGAGTCCACCTCGTACCTCCAGGCCTGATGCAAGTTAGAGATGGTAAAAACAACCCATTTCCACTGACCAAAGTTTGCCCTCAAACTCAAACTTTCCTCACCACGCACACAAACATTCTCCCGACATGGCTTTAGCCCCTCCGCTGGTGCAGGCTCGGCCTTGCATTTGCAAAGAGCGCGGTGTCTGAGCCCGAGCCAAGCAGGGAGCGGAGAGCTCATGGAGCGTATAGAGAGCCAGAGGAGGGCACTGGGATTCAAAAGCTGCGCATGCGTTTTGTGTGCCTGACGAAGTGAACAGGCACAGAAAGGTCGGGTCTGAAGGGGGCCGGTGGAGTAAGAGAACCCCTCTGTGCTGAGAGCCTCATGAGCAGGGGCTCCTGGGTAATCAGGGGGTCTCCACTAATTAACTAACCGTGGGCTTATCGTGTGCCATTTAGCAGAAACGCTTTTATCCAAAGCGACTTACAGTAGTGAATGCATACATTTTTCAGTATATGTGTCCCAATGGGAATCGAACCCACAACCTAAGCATTGTCAGTTCCATGCTCTACCTACTGAGCCACACAGAACTATATCATTAGCCAACGTTAGGCCTCCCTAAACTCCCTGTGCCAATCAGCCCCTTCCTCTCCCAGGCACCTGGGAGACACACACGTGGAGGGGAAGGGTAGGGGGGGGGTGATTAGAGCGGCTGGCGGACTGATTCCTTCCTGAAGAGCGGGCCCGGGGAGGACAGAAGGACGGACAGACGCACAGGAGGATCGAGCCGCCGCGTCTCCCTTGTGGAGTCAGGTTGGCTCACCCCCCCCCGTTAACGCGCACGGAGCCGGCTCTGCCCTGTCACATCGCCTCGCCGACGAGACAGCGCCGTCTGAACCCCGGGTAAATGACTCTGAGTCGCGGGGCTGCCATATTTGCACCCGAGCCTGCGCCGGGGACTGTGGGTGACGTTTCCGTGTCAACGGCTTGACAGCGTCGCCTTTTTCCCCTTTTCCAGGTCTGAAGCCTTGTTAGTCTGCAGGATGATGCTAACAAGGGCTTTGAGCTGGTAAAGACGAGGGGTTCAACTCTGCAAACCCGCACGGCCTTTAACAAACAACACAAGGGGAAAATAAAGAATGCCGAGGAGAAGCAGTCTGCTCCAAGCAATACAACAATACAGCTCACACAGCACCTCAGCTCAAAGGTTATCCAAAGGAGATGAGACACATGGATGTATACATTTATTTTATTTTGTTTGTCAAAGAAGCCAGAGTAAATAGTGGTGAGATAAAGCACGTGATGTATTAACCCCCTGAGGTCGGCTGGATCGGCGCCGATCCAAGCAGCAATACAAGTATATTACTATTTCTAACTTCGCGATATTTTATCATACACACGCGGCAAAAACATTGACAGAAACCTTAGAATCGCGACTTTCCGATTTGAGCACTGGCAAATCAAATGGGATTTTTAAAATTAGCTTAATTAGACCAAAAGTAAACCTTGCTTTTACTCTGTTTTTTACCTTTTAGTAACGTCCCCCTTCTATTGACATGTTAACGAGGTGCTAATTTCGGGAGGTACGTCGGGCCATGTGTGAAAACGCCGGCATAAACAACACAAACTGAAGAGGACAGTCTATGCTGATATTTATTTTATTTCGCTTGTTTTCAAATACTCGTGAAAATATATATAAATTCCGCGTCTTGTGACTACATATTCCGCATGTCGCAATGTAACAAATTGCAATAGGCACAGAAAATACTTTTCAAACAGCCTAAAATGTTATAAAATATATCGTATGTCTGTGTTTACGCTTGCAATCTGCCAGCAACAGTATATTCACGAGTATATTTTCAAATACTCGTGAAAATATATGAATTCCGCGCCTTGTGACTACATATTCCGCATGTCGCAATGTAACAAATTGCAATAGGCACACAAAATACTTTTCAAACAGCGTAAAATGTTATAAAATATATCGTATGTCTGTGTTTACGCTTGCAATCTGCCAGCAACAGTCTATGCTATTGATTTTATTTCGCTTGTTTTTTTATTTTTTTACATCTTGTCTGTGTTTACGCTTGCAATCTGCCAGCAACAGTCTATGCTGATATTAATTTTATTTCGCTTGTTTTCAAATACTCGTGAAAATATAGCCTATGAATATCGCGTGTTGTGACGCCAAACATTCCGCGTGTTGCAACGTAACAAAGAGCCAAAATGAATATTAAGGTATTTAGCATTTAGCCCTCCCACAGCCTGAAATAAATGTGACCAGTTCTGATAAAAACAGGTTTTTAGCTATTTAGATCTCAGATGTGCTAAACTATTTTCACACCCTTACATAACCAAGACCTTGGTGAACAAACGCACATTGGCAAAACAATTCGTCACTATAGTTTAGTGTGTGCTTTCACATCTTTTGTGACAGCAGAAAAATTTACTATTTTTAACTTGTGTGTTTGTAGATCTATTTACAAGCTGCATATGATACTGACCAAACTATTGATGGCATACAAATGTAGCTGTGATTGTCCTTCAAATAAAAATATCAAACACTTTGGAGTAAGTGTGTGTTAAATTGATGAAATTGAGATAAATATCAGACCATGCCAAAATCTAAAAACATTAAAAGCTTAGCACGGACCTCAGGGGGTTAATGCACATCTTGTAAGTCGCTCTGGATAAGAGCGTCTGCTAAATGCCTTAAATCTAAAAATGTATGTCACCGGTGTGTGGACTGGACTATACCACCAGCGGCTAACGTGAAGCTAAGGCCACACAGCGCTCATTACATTAAGGCTAACGTACCATTCCGCAGGCCTGGCCTTTTATTTCATTTTTCTCTTTGCTCGGAAAGAACGGGAAGGCAGCGGTGAAACAGAAACGATTCACAAACAGCGGTTACCAACAAAGAGGCAATTACCAGCACTGTGCGTCTCTTCCTCCCCCCTCCTCTTCGTCAGATCTGCTCTTCAGAGTTCAGCAGCGCACCTGAGCTCCATCCCCCCCCCACCTCGTTACAGACATTTAGTCACGGCAAAGTATCTAACCCGGCAATTTACCCGCCGAAGCCCTTCATCTCCCAAACAGAGGGGCCCCCGAAACTATCGGCACAAACGCGACGGATCCTCAGAGAGGCTCCTCGCTGTGAAGCTGCTGAACAACACCTCACCTGAGAAAGAGAGAGAAAAACATCTTCAGATTTATTGAAAAGAACAAAAAACAAACAAACCAGGAAAAACAGCAACACATGGTACACAGCTACTGCTAACGGGATGGGATGGGGGGAGAAGGAAAAATACGATCTACGTGATGATGGTAGGCGATGATTATGACACAGGTGTCAAACTCGTCTATGAGGAGGATGAGGATGATGATGATGATGATGAGGGAGAAATCTCTGACACACTCGCGGCGGAATCTCCCGGAAGCCGATTCCCCTTTCTTCTCCGCGGTGATAGAAGGCTCCTGACGCCGATATGACAGGAGGCTGTTCCAACGGAAGGAGCTCTGGGTGGGTGGTGTGCGTACGCGCTCGTGGGTCAGGTCGATTTCAAATGGCGCTCAAACGCTGCCGTTTGAGCGCGCCGTCAATCGCAAGTGGCCCCAGAGTGCGAAGGAAGATTACCGCTCAGTAACCAGCACCGTTCCTCTCATTCTTTTTGGCTACGAGCTTTTGATGTTCCGGAGACTCATTTTATTAGATAATTACAAACACGTATACAGTCGTACATCAAAGCAACAGCAGTACACACGTTAAAAATGATTGAGAGTGGCCCAGAAATTATCAAGGGATTATATCCATTGTGGTCCTCAATTTACATTGATGGCGATGACACCATTGAGCCTGAAACATGCATGCTACGTTTTTGCTCAGCATGACAGCAAACCATTTATTTGACATGTTTGCTTGATAATGGTGAAAGTGACATTCCACTACTAGGCAAAAATGCCAGCAAGCTAAAATCCAGTCTTAAAAGGGAATCTGCAGGTAACTGCCGATATAAAGGAAACACCAACACAAAGTGTTTTAATGGGGCAAAGGGCCACTACAAGCCACGATGTAGAAGAACAGAACAGCTTCAGCTGTCTGGAACTCCTCTTCCATGAGAAATTCCAACATTTGGTGATTTGTTGATGGTGGAAAACGCTATCTCAGGTGCTGCTCCAGAATCTCCCATAAGTGTTTAATTAGGCTGAGATCTGGTGACTGAGACAGACATGGCGTACGGTTTACATTGTTTTCATGCTCATAAAACCATTCAGTGAGCACTCGTGCCCTGTGGATGGGGGCATTGTCATCCCAGAAGAGACCACTCCCATCAGGATAGAAATGCTTCACCATAGGATGAAGTTGATCACTCAGAATGGCTTTGTATTTATTGACGTTTACCTTGCCCTCTAAGGGGTTGAGTCGACCTAAACCATGCCAGGAAAATGCACCCCACGCCATAACAGAGCCACCAGAACCCTTAATTTACTCAAGTGTTTCCTTTATTTTGGCAGTTATGTATATTGTTTATTCATGTGCAAATCATTCAGTCCTAATCACCTGTCTGCAAGGACATCTTTTGCATATTTCTGTCCAGTGGGTACACCTTTAAAAAATGTGTTCAATAAATGTGTTATTACACAAAATGAAAACCCGCCTCAGTAACGTCCATAAATACCTAATAAATAGTCGTTGCCTGGCGCTCACAGGTATCACGGCATTCGTCCATTTCTCCAAGGTCTTCCCACACAATGGCACAGCCACCACATCCTGTAAGGGTGGCCTCTCTCTTCTTACTGCACGATCTTTTGCCCTTTCAATCATGAAGCATATTATTCCTCTGTCAGAGGCAAGCCGGTCCTAATGACTGGGAGGCCAGCTGGGACAGAGAGAGAGAGAGAGAGAGAGAGAGAGCAGGCTGATGCATTAACATAATAATCACAATTCACTCCCATAGGCCCTTAGGCCAGACAGCATGCTAGGTAGGCCCCCCTGTCGGGTCCTCGCAGAGGGCTGCCTCATCACCGCCTGTCAGCCCGTGGCCCCTCCCCGCTTGCCACACAGTATGAGGCGCCTGCAGGACTCGTACAGTAATGCAATGAAGTAAAAAAATTAAAACAGGGTTTATTTTTCGACAGTTGTCCAAGTGAGCACAAAAGGGGTCAATGTCGGCCGTATGGATGAACAGAATTTGTCTGATTTTGTGCAAAAAATATTAATTTACCATTACTTCAGCATTTAAAAAAAATAGTATACGCATTACTTTAATGATGCAAATTAAAACAAAATTAAATTATTGCTTTTTCGCAATCACTTGGTGATGAGAATCCAATACCTTCACATATGGAATATTCCATTTTGTGCATAATTAGAACATTTACGTGAAGTCAAACATTTCCAGCGTACAGTACTCAATGACTAGGCTCACAGCCAGAAAGGTCATTATCAGCATATCTGATACAGCGAGTGAGAGCCAATCAGAATGTCCGTTTCTCAGAAGGGCCTGCCCTATGTCTCTGTCAGCTGCCACACACTAAAGCGCACTGCTCATCACAACCAGCACGCATACGTTTGGGGTCAAGGAAGACATTCTCCTGCTCCTCTTTTCACATTTACAGTAGTTAAACTGCAGAAATCAAATCAAATCAAATGTATTTTTATAGCGCTTTTCATAAATGCATTGTCACAAAACGCTTAACAAAAGGGATCCCAGGCCTAGACCCCCCCCAAAAGCAAGCCTAAGGCGATGATGGCAAGGAAGAACTCCCTTGACAGGGAGAAACCTTGGGAGGAACCAGACTATGGGGGAGCCCATCCACTTCTGGCCGGCACAGGGTGTGTCCAAAAAAACCCAAAAACATAATAATATACGCCATTTAGCAGACGCTTTTATCCAAAGCGACTTACAGTAGTGAATGCATAGATTTTCAGTATATGTGGCCCCAGTGGGGATTGAACCCACAACCTAAGCGTTGCCAATGCTGTGCTCTACCAACTGAGCCACAGAGAACCACAAAGACTGTATCATAGTCAGTCCAAAGGTGACGCAGGGCTGGCTGACTTTGCGCCTGAGTTAGGTAGTCGGTGGGGGGGCTAAATCACATAGGGGTGGGGGTTGATGGGGAAAGAGAGGAAACTTGAATAAAATGACAAAGTGAAAAGCTCTCTTGGCCTTTCCTTCCTTCCCAGAGACATTGTGAGGGGAACACTAACACCATGCAGGACCCCTGCCTGTCTTGGTGATCCACAGCTGTGACTCATGAGTGCCTGTCTGTACACACATGATCATGTCTCCCTGCATCACAGCCCAGTCCTACTGCCTGCCACAACAGCGACGGCCACTCCAACAGAGCACGCCATGCACTGAACAAAAACGTTTTCTTTAAAGCGAATCCTACAGAGGACATGGTATGGGGATAGAAACCAGGATCCAAACGGCGTATAAATACATACAAATAATAATTGATTAATATACCAAGTGTTTAGTGAATAATGCATGTTGGGCTCCATGCCCAAGGATACCAAGGAAGTGCTCTGCACGAGATTCGAACCTTCGACCTTCTGGTTAAGTGCCCTAACCACTATATCACACTGCCGCCCCTGTTTAAATGCTCTTTAAATCTGTCTCTGTGTGCCGATTAATAATTCATAACATTTATAATGGCAGAGGAGAGATAGAGTGGTTTGTTGATGAACCTCCTGAGACAGGATTCTGCTCATACATTTAATAAAAAGCATTTTTTAAATAGAAAGCCCAGAAAGAATGTAAAACCCCAAATGGGGACTTTGATATCCTGAATGAATGACATCACCGTTAGTAATTTGAAAAAGGAAGCTCCCGATGGTGCTGTGTTAGTTATTCATATTCTCAATCTTTCACCCTATCATGCCATTCACATTATATATATATATATATACAGTATATATATATAGGCCTATATATATATATATATAACTGCTCGTGTGAGAGGTGATCCAAGCCCAGCAAGGAGGGGCCCACAGTTTCTCGAACATCATTAAGAAAATTAGGAAGACCATCAGACATAATAAGTGCATAAAATATCCAGTTAAATGCTTTTGAAATATTACACGTTGGGTGGATTCTCGGGTCGTTATCCCAAGGCTCCAGAGCCCTTGCTTTGCTCAACTGGAGCTCGCCACCGTTCCCATGAAAACTTCCTGCTCTTTGTTAACACTGTCTGCTGACGCCACACCGTGCACGCTCCTCAAACACAAGCTCGTGAATTATTCATCTGTTTTTTTCTCTCTCGTGATGACAGAGGAGTCCTACGGAGTTCTTACCTCGGCGCTTCACTGCCGCGATTCCCCTCTCCGTCCCCACAGCTTTCACATCGTTAAAAAACAGCTCCCCGATCACAGTTCAAACCACGACGGCGCGCTTAAAAAAAAACGATCGCGCTTTTATTCTCCAACCTGCCAGCCGTGTCAGGCACACTTAAATCAGAACGGGCACTCTGCTATACGAGGGGCGTGTTAGCACTAGTGTTCATGTGTAATACCCTTTCTGTGTTACTTACCCGACAAGTGCGCTCTGTCACCTTGTGTACCTGCACGGAAACGAGTCTGGGTTTCTTCTGACCTCGTAAAAATACATTAAGAAACACATTTATTTCCCTAGAAAATTATAAATAAATGATGTAATCCATAAATGATATATGGATAATTCTGGTCAAAGGACCCAAGGGACTCGCTCGATGCAGGGAAACGAGTGAGTGAAGACAGAGGCAAACAGTGTAAGACTGTCAACAGGAGACGGCCATATGCGTCAGCCCTTATGTGAAAACACCAAAGATATCCGCACAAATATGCGCGGTACATTAAAGACAAGCTCCCAGATTTAGGCATAAATAACCATGAAGCGAGGAAATCTAATGATAGTAATGAACGTGGTTTTTTTTCAATCACACAACCATAAAGCCAACACACTGCACGGTAAATAATTAATATATGATTGACTGAATATTTCAGTTGGCAAACGCACACAATCTATAGATCGCATTCCATTACACAATGGCTTTAATGTACACAACGCCGCGCTATGAATTCCAAATACGCGAGAGGCATGGTGAGATGAAAGGCGCCGCGCTTCCGTCTTAAGGAGAGAGAAATGACAAACGTTTTCCCAAAGCCAGGACCTGCACGGTTCCCGTTCCTTTCTTCCTTCGTTTAATTATGCACTTCTAAAGAGGAGGTCTGCCATAAATATCCGCGTGTTAAACACAACACGCATGACAAAATGAACGGGCCAAGTTGGGCCTGTTAATGTAAAACAGAGACTAAGTCTGTCCTTCCCTAAGACTGCACTTCAAATCAGTGTGTACTATGAAGTATATACAGTCAACTCATAATTATGAACACCCTTGATAAAGACAGGCAAAAAGGCTGTATAAAATGAACAGAGCGCTATGTTGTGTGCTGGACAAAATGTGAAAATTATATTCTTTCATACCAATGCTAATATTTCACCATAAGTACATGCTCTTTTCAACAGAGGGGCTTTCTTCCGACGGCAAACCCACTGCTGGTGTGCATGGCCAAAAAGCAGAAATTTGATCCAATCTGACCATAACATCTCACTCTAATCCGAGTTCGACAAACCTAGTTCCCTCTTCCAGGAAGCTGCAAATTGCCTGCAAATGGATCTTACATCAAGACAATGATCCCAAGCATACCCCAAATGAAAAGGCATACTGCTGCATATCAACATAGAAACACAGAAAATAATAATAATAATAATAAAAAGTATATATATACAAATTAAATAAAGGTTATACAGTGAAATCATTAATGGAATAGGGATGTGACTGAAAAACAATGATACTATAAATACAACATTATGAATACCCAGGCCTGCAAAACAAGTTAAGATGGACAGGCAGCGCACATTGTAACAAAATCACTTCTCATCTGAAACCTTATTGAACACATCTTTCAATAAGTACTGATTTTACCGAACAGCAGGCAACACTCAGCTGCTATGGCGGAAATCGTTGTGGTTAAATAATTGGCGTTTTTGAAACATTGGCTGTAAAAGCCACGTTTCCTCTCAGGCCAGGACTGGGCCCGTACATGCTGTGATAGACTCTACTCGCTCCGACTTCTGGTGCTGCCATCTACAAAAACCTACAGTGGTTTTGTGCCAAAAGAAAGACTTAATTAGAAATACAAATCCTCCCAGATTGGTATTAATGGGAACTGTGGAGCAAGCAACACATATTTTGTGCCCATGAGCAGTTCTCAGGTACCTTTGATCTGCGGGCCTCAGCGCCACTGCCCGGCTGCTGGGAGATCGCCAGAACCAGACATCTGGCTGCTTTGTTCTCATTGGCTGATCCCGTCCCCAGAGGCCACTCTGGAGACACCAGGCATGGCAGGGATGTGAGAGGTGGATTTTGGTTCCAAAATGGTCCTGTGCTCTCTGTAGGGGCCCGGGGGGGTGGTGGTGGGGGGGTTCTTGACCCGGGGGCGTGGAGCATAGACTCAGACATGCCTGCTGCAGAGCTTTGAGCCAGAGGTTTTGCACAGAGTGTATTTCTGGGGACAAACAATCTACATCTGTTGTTGTCCCACAGCCAGATTCATAGAGGGTTTGCAAAGAACCATTGACATATACATTTATATACATATACACATATAGAGGTAACTGCCAAAATAGAGGCAACACTTGAGTAAATGAGGGATCATTTAAAAGGATGCAGTACCACGAGTGTTGGGTCAGGGCCATTTGAGTTTCCTCCCTGGGTTACCAAAATGTTGCCTTTATTTTGTCAGTTACCTATGTATATATATATATATATATATACAGTACATATTTAAATAAAATATTTTATAAATTTGTGTTATTGTAAATTGAATTATAATGATGACTTTTATGTATGAGGCTTGGTCTGTGGCCTGGCCTTGATGTGATGGGTGTTGCACTGATTGAGTGTCATGGTTGCGTCACATCAGTTCCCTGTTTAAGTCAAAAACGTGTATCTCTTTTGTTAAAGCCAGCAGCAGATATTTCCTGCACTACCACCCCCCAATACGTTCTGATCTTTCATTAACCCATATCTCTGGAAGGCCAGAATTTGAATGTTTCCCAGTGAGGGGGAAGCGGCAGTCACAGAGTTAAGATGAGACCGCAGCCTAAACAGAGACAAAAAGCCAGCCTGCGTCGCGCTGAACGGCCGGCGCAGTCGCACCATTGATTGAGGCGCTGTTGCCTTCTCTCCCTCTCGCTGTTTCCATTTTGAATGGAGGAGGCTCTGGTGGGCCCATAAATATTACATAAAGTGGAGATGCGATACAGGAATTAATGAGCGGTGTGTGTGTGAAGGAGTACGCCTGTTCTGCCCGGTCCCACTGGGCATGCTCAGCCCTGACACCGCGCTGTGACAGTGCACCCCAGCCCCCCCCCCCCCTCCTCCTCTGGGTCTCAGTGTCACCAGGTTGACGCCCGCTGCCAGGCCCCGCCCGCCCCGCCCGCCGCCTCCTCTCTCCGCCGGCACCTCTCCTTCCGCTCCTCCGTTAACCGCCAGCCTGCTTACAAACAAACTCCGGCCCCATCCTCCCAGCCAACAGCGCCCGGTAAGTGTGCGCTCAGCACAGCGGTTTTACGCAGAGCAATGTCATCAAACGTGCACATTTCACGATCGGCCCCTTCAGAGGTATTCCGCTCCCTCTGCTGTGTGTTTCCCAGCATATTCACGCCATGGCGGCTGAGGTTTCTCTGGCCCCCCATAGGGGACCTCAAGTAGGCAAACTCCCTGCATTTCTCCAGAAATGTGAACGTGGGGGACCGCCCGGTGTGTTACACAGATGCTCTAATGCAGGGGTATCAAACTCATTCCATCGAGGGCCGAGTGTATGCAGGTTTTTGTTGCAACCAGCACACAACACCAGGTGATTTCAATTAGTGCCCCTCCTTGGTTGAAGAAGGAAGCTAATTAGTGAAATCACCTGGTGTAGTGCACTGGTTGCAACACTCGGCCCATGATGGAATGAGTTTGACACCCCTGCTCTAATGGCTCAGTGATGATGCATATTTTGGAGGAGGAGTGTGTGTGTGTGTGTGGGGGGGGGTCTTCATCTCTGTACCACGTGAGGATGAAGGGGGGCCAGGACAGGCTTTGGAGTGGGGGGGGGGGGGGTAGCCTGACACCTGTCGTCCCAGCAGCCCTGCGCACTCACCCCTCGTCTGGAGGACGGGGGACATGGCTGCTTGCGCATGGCTCCGCGGTGATGACGGGGGAAAAGGCGTTTGAAGATCATTAACGTTTCAGACCCCGTCTTCAAGGCTCTGCCCCACCTGCTGAAGTCAGCCTTTGATCACGCCGATGAGTTTCTGTCAATAGCAGGGGTGCGCTGCATAAATTATACAGCGGTACACACAAAGTCAGCGGGTAAAATGCCACAGACAACACTGACGTCAGAGAGAGTGGCCGTGGGGTGAAATATCATTTGGGCTACTCGTCCCGTTTGGTTTGGGCTCACTAGTGTCTCTATCTGGGCCTAAATGTCCCTTTTATTTGTAATAGTTTAAACTATTAACATTCTGGTAAAGGAAACACCAACATAAAGTGTCTTGATAGGGCGTTGGGCCAACACGAGCCACCAGAACAGCTTCACTGTGCCTTAGCATAGAGTATACAAGTGTGTATAATCTATACAACACCATTCTTCCATGAGTAATTCCATCATTTGGTGTTTTGTTGATGGTGGTGAAAAATGGGGTCTCAGGCGCCGCTCCAGAATC